>CAMXCT020001125.1:525000-572867 GCA_947184155.2 Cladocopium goreaui
AACACTTCGGAGAGCTGTGGATCAAGGGAATGCTTCTGTGCAAAGGTGGCTCCGGGTCAGTGTACTGCAGAGAATTTCCCAGGATATGAGATTGTCCAGAACGGTGCTTATAACTTGACCACTGGCAAGAAATGGCACCCGGTTGGAGACGGCTCATCTTTTGTCTATCCACCCGACCTCCGAGCATGGGAGCCCGTGGGTGGCCCTGGAAACCATGCTTGTCGGGCCGACAACAGTTCTGACAACAATCCCGACTATTACCGCGTTCATAACATCCATTCCCTATCAGAATGCAAAGACCTATGCGAGCGCACCGATTTTTGCACCGGAATTGAGTACAGTGCAGGGCGCTGTGAGATCTGGATGAAATGCACGGGCATGCATGCATTTAAGGAGATCCCAGTGGAGAAGGGCGAGTTCACGTGTCTTCGTTATGGTTGGCCCATCAGCAAAATGGTTCCAGTGGGTCCTCCAGGCACAACTCACCCCTGTCGGGGGAGATCCAGTAGTGACAACCATCCAAAACATTATGAGGTTGTGACGGGTGTCACTGATATTGAGGTGTGTAAAGCATATTGTGCCGCGAGGACAGGTTTGCCCTGCAGCTGGTATCACTGCGAACCCAAATGCAGCGGAATTGAGTGGTCGCTGGGCCGATGTGAGCTTTGGTTCGTGGAAATTGAAGCCGTCAATCCCAATGTGGATGGCTTCACATGTCTGAAATTTGACCTGTCCGCCTCCTATTAAGACACCATCGGCTTCACCTGGGGAAGAGGCATAGCCCCAGCACCCTGAATGATTCAGGTGCAACTGTGCCTAGACTACAGGCTCAATGGCATGGGTCAAAATTCTCAATTTTCAATTTCAAACTTGGATGATTCGGGCAAAAAAGAGCCATGATCATTTTTTGGTGGCCCTAATTTTGACCCACAGCCGCTGGGCAGAGTTGCACCTCATGCCATAGCTGGCTTCATGTGCCACCTGCGCCATGGATCAGTTTTAGGAGCTTGGCGTGACTTCATTTCTCACGCAGCACCATCATGCCATATCATGCCTGATGCGCATGGTGCTGTGGAAAAAAGATGGCGCAGCATTTGAAAAAATCTGATGATATTGGAGCAGATTTTGGATCTTGCAACTCAGGTCCATTTACTTTCAACAAGTTGACTTTGGAACACTATCTGGGTTAAACCTGTTATAGTAATTACCTCTGGTAATTTAACATAGCTATTGTACAGTGGATTTTCCCATTGAAAATGGTGATTTTCCATAGTTATGTTAGTTTCCCAACAAGAGTTTTGAATCACCGAAGGCAAAAAAGCTCGGGATGCACAGAGGCCACAGAGGTGTGGCACTGATGGTGTGCCGCTGGTTGTGGTGGATTGTGGTGTGTGGTGGATTGTGGTCATCCCTTCTTGCGACAAAAATGACCTCCCTAAAATGGCCCCCGACTCAACCAGGGTTTCTGGGATGCAAAGCTTCTGAGATCCAAAGTACTGTTTTATGCAGTCGCTGGGACCCTGCCAGCTATTGCCAGCTGTGTAACTGTTGAAAATGAATGAAAATGAGGAGGTCTCTGAATGAATTTTCCTGTCCGGATTGACATGATTGGGAGATGTGACCACTACTGGTAGTTGACAGGGAGGTATTCATCCATTTGGATCCATTTAAGGCCCAAATATTGAGTCAACCACAATCCAATGGTTTATCATAGTGTTCCGCACTGAACTTGCAATTTTAAGTGAGATACCGTATTTTGTGTATATTACATGCATATACATGCATAATATTATATTTATACATGTAATATTATATATATAGTGATCATTTAGATTGAGAAAATACAAATTTGGCGTTGCCAAACATCTAACAACTTCCCCACAGCTCCAGATGCTACTGCAGGACGTGCCAGGCTTTTGCTACCGCAGCGGGCCTTCTTCGGCGGTGTTCGGAAAAAGGAAGCCGCGACGTAATAAGTGCAGGAACATGAATCCCTCATGAAGGATTGAAATTTGAACAATCCAGTGTCCAGGTCGGAGGATGCAGCCACATTTGGTATTTGGACATGATCTAAATTTGAGGATGACTCATTGGAGAGTAGGAAATCGCGACTTGGAATTTGCAGTTCCGAGAGCCAAGAAAGAGCTTCCCAAATCAGCCCCAGACATCTTGAACGGCAGGGCCCATTCATGATCATTCATGTATCGCCTGTTCGGATGGATCTGTGTGTTTATTTTTTCAGACGATCCTCCGATACTTTAACATACTGAAAATGGCCCAAGTGGTTCGATGGTTTCCCTATTTAAAAAAGGGGCGTTGTCCATAGCAAACTGTTAAATTGCATCGAATTGGATGGTATCCCATCAATATCCTATAAAATTCCAGAGTTCACATGGATAGATATATATATATAGCTTAAATGCTTAAATCATCTTATATAATTCCACATATTTTTTCAGGCGAACAAGGCGCAGTGTCTCTACGAGCAGCAGATGGCACATGTGCTGGAAGTTCTCCAGGAAGCTGGCGGTTCAGCCGCCCATTTTGATCCCCGGATCATATTTATTGGTGCTATAGATCATTCCCTAAGGATCCATGTATGGAATATTTACCTACATTGGGATTATTTTAAATTACTTTAGGGGTCAATGTAGGTAAATATTCCATACATGTTTTCCTATTGGTGCTATAGATCTGGGTAAATTATAACGACCTCACTACGACCTCACTGGAAATCATGGTTAGTAAGGGAAATCATACCCTTTTATGGCCTTAATTCAGGTTAGTGAAATATTATAAATTGCCCAGATAGATCATTGTTTTAGATTGTTAATGTGTGTTATAGTTATACGGTGTTATACGTAATAATTAAATTATCATGAATCATGAATTTACAGTCATAATATGAATAGATGCAATCCATTTCACCAACAAAAAGTGTCGATGTTTGATGTCCAGGTTTTGTAGAGGGAATGTCCTCTGCTGTCCATCTCCGGGTTGACCTGGCTGATAGGAAGAGGAATTTACCACTGCCTCCTGTAAGTTTCCACTAATCGATCATACCTAACAGTTAAAATTCGTAATGGCTGGTTATGCTATACGTAATAGATGCCTTGCAATGATAAACACCCCACATCTTTGGAATAGACAGTTAATAGATGCCTTGCAATGATAAACACCATGTTCGGAAGTTTTTCCCGTGGGCATCTCCTGAATGCAGGAGATGGAGGAAAAGCCAGCGTCTCAGAGACCTGACTTTCACCAGCTATGACATCCGTGGTTGGTTCGATGAGTTACCCATGAAAAAATGGTGAGTTACCCATGGCATCCATAAAACATTGTGATTTTTCCACTTCGCAAACGGTTAAAAATTACCAGAGGGTATCATTTTCTGTTCTGACATCATTAGCCTGAGATACTCTGATATATTCTGATATATATATATATATAAATAGAGAGAGAGAGAGTCTGATAGTGGATCTTTTTCAAGAATAATGTTTGCTCCACTATTGGGTAATGACAAACTGTTTTTTTGGGATCTTGGAAACCATGTACATTTTTAGCATGTTAACACATTGGTAATACTCCCATTACCAAAAATTTCTAGGGGATTTTCCACTGCCACATTTGATTGCCGGATGTTAAAAATATACCCTCTGGTTATGACATTCACAGTTTGCCATGGAAAGATCCACCATGCTATTAATAGGTAAACCATCTATTTCGATTAGGGCCATCTATACCATGGCTATGTTAAATAACCAGAGGGTATGTTCACCATGTTTGAATCACCTTCACTAGACCTGAGTCTTGTCATGTCTTGACATGTCTCGACCGGCGATGCTGCTTCGGCTCGAACAGACCTTGAGGCGGCGCGCGTTTCAAGGTTTTGAGGCGGCGCGGCCCCCATGCGCCTTGGCCTCATGAGTTCCAGGCAGCAAAAACACTCTGGATGTGTGGCTGTGTTTGATTAAGATTCAACCCTTTATAATAGTAATATTAATAATAATGACAATGATATATATAATATATATAGAGAGAGAGATACTTGAAAAATAAAGTATACATTATATAAGTACAGTATAGGCATAGGTATATGTCATATTATATGTACATGTATATCGCACTTATCAACCTCAAGACGGTTGTCATGTTCTCGGCTGACGTTTTTCATGCAGTGACTGAGGCGTGAATGAAGCTTCTTGGCCTTGCCAAATCTTGGGATCGTAGGATCTATGGAGCCGGGGTTCAAGGTGGTTAATCCATCCTATGGATGCCATAGAGGTTTCCTCATGGGGCTGTACCCAAAGCCAAAATGACCATTTGAATAATGCCATAGAGTCATAGAGGTTTTCTAGTCATGGGGGGGTACCCAAAGCCAAAATGATAGACCATGCCAAAAGATACAGCCATGGTGACTCGGGGATCCCCATGACTTAAGAAGCCCCCAAATCATGTCATTGGACGGAACCAAATATCACCCTCCTCGTTTTTGGATTTTTCTTTTGCTATAGGTGAATAGAAATAGTTTTGAGTGTAGCAGAATAGCAGAATGGGGCTGACAAGGATGAAATACGATCAGCTTTTGCACCGTTTTTTTCTCACTCCTCAGGTGTCCGACTTTGATTTGATGGGCATTCTTAAGTGACACCCCCCTGGGGATACTTGGGTGGTGCCCAATCTTTGTTACATGGGAACTCGAACCAAGGTTCGCCGGCTTGGTCCTGGTACCATGTTTGGCCATCGCCTCGAAACTTCGAGCAGGACCGGTTTGGCAAAGTTCTGCCTAATTGAAAAAAGGCTATACCTTCAAGTCATGTAGATCATGTTGCTGACAAATGTTCATATAATTTTGCTATATGTTGTTTATTTTGTTGTTTCTAATATTGTTGCTGGAATCCCACATGATGAATGGGTCTGAGTGGGCATGGTGCAAAATGCATGAAATTCCAAGGAAGCTTGGCTTGATTGCGCGGTATATTGGGTTTCAAGTTGACAGGTCGAGATTCTCCTCTCTCTTTGACCAACTTTGGGGGTGTCAAATGAACACGGAGTCATTGGAATGGTAGTTTTCAAAGGATCCTTACGATGAATAAACATCATCAAGAAACGATTTCTGGACGATGGCGGATTGATTGTGATCAACCACAGTGCACATATCATTGCTGCAAACTATGTCCAGCGTGATCAAAGTCTTCTTGTTCTTCAATGTTGACATGATCCATGTCTTGAGCTTAGATGTTTTTTGGCCACACCTTGATCAGGATGCCATGACATTCCCATGATCTTTCCCATGACATGTCCCATGAAATGCTTTGGTATTTCAACTAAGCCCCCCAGCACCCCGTCCTTAAATTCTGTCACCTTTAGGGAGGTATGATTAGCTGTTAGCCATTTCCCATGATTTTCAAATACTATGATTACCACTATGTAACTATGATTAACTGTATATATGTTCTATGATCATGATCACCTTTCCCCTTTGAACTTCCAATGTGATCCGTGAATTTCTAAAAAGATCATTATGATCTCAAAAAAAAACATGTGTATTGCCATGATATTCCGATGATATAGCTGTGAAATCCTATAGGATCCCCAAACCGGCCCCAGCTGGGTCCTTTTTGAAAAGGACGTGCCACGTGTGACGCTTGGAGCTGTTCAGAGGGATACGTTCCCAAGCTCGGGGTCAAGGCAAAGTGGTGGGTGAAGCAATCGAAAATGGGCAATCCTATTGGCTTATGGATCACATGGGTATGATGGGAAGATATGATGGGAAAACAATGTGATGGGAATGTCATAGGAACATATAGAAACACTATGTGAAACTATCATTTGTTGAGAGCAACTCTTTCAAGGTCAACCACAGGTCGCTAGGGTCGGTGTTCATGAGAAGTCTTCCATTGCGACTGTGTCTCTGGTAGAAATTCCGCATCGAAGCGCGAGACTCGTTCCACTGGGGTCCACGCATCCAAGAATATCTGGTTGGTGGTTTGGAACATGGCTTTTATGACTTTCCATATATTGGGAATAATCATCCCAACTGACGAACTCATATTTTTCAGAGGGGTAGGTCAACCACCAACCAGATAAAGCGTGAAGAATGCATGTCTTTGGGTTCCCCAGATTTCGCATAAACGATGAATGGTGCACTGAAGTATCAGGCGTTGGAAGGAGCCAGCAATGAGGCCGCCTGGGGCCTGGTGAGATCATGGTCTTGGAGTTTCCAGCATGGCAATTCCTAGGCACATGTGTTGGGAAGCACAGGTTTAACTATGTTTGACCACCAAGTCATGAGTCATGATGAATCCAATTCCATCCATTTGATGTAGTTTGGTCCTCAGTTCCATGGGAGACGCAACAACTACTCTTCCATCATGCTGTAAAAAGCCCACGACGTGCTTCTCCGTTCCTGGGTCGCCTTCCCCTCCGGTAGTTTAAGAGCTCGGTATGGAAAATGGACTTTTTAGTTCGATGATTTACCCATAAAAAAATGAGTTTTTCCACAGCAAACTGTTGAATGACCAGAGGATATATACCCACATATATATATATATACTTATGTATATATATAGTTAAATATACATGTATACACTATTTATACACATACCCATTATATCCCTATGTTTGATGATAAAATCAACATTGGCATGCATTTAGTACTAGAGTGTATCCAATGTTTCGCTGGCCGCAGGAGTGCTGTTTGGCCACCTGCAAGTTGCATGACTGCAGCGATGGCTTTGTGGCCAACAGCAGCTATGACAGCAACACAGGCGTAGCGGTGATGAACCTGGCACAAAGTGGAGTCAAATCCATCCAACTTAGAAAACATATGTTGACCTATAAGATTGGGATGATTAATATCTCCAAGTCAATATATTCACTCACCTCAAAGCAGTGTAAGGAGATGGGGATGTGTCAGAAGTTGGGTATCAACGGACCAACAAGTTGGACGTTTTTGTATCTTATTGCCCTAAGCGATCCATTTGGAGAGGTCCCTAGTTTTTGTCGTATGCCCAACATGGTGCAGGTTCAGCGATGATTCGCTTCATCCATCCCAGCCCGCCAGGCGCCAGCGACGCAGAGTGTTGCGATAAGACTTGCAGCGCTGCGTTGGAGGATGGCAGCTTTATGTGTGGCACGAATGAGAAGGTGCTGGGGACATGTGGGGATCACTGACTGGGATAGATAATGTTCATATACATTGATGAAGTTGATGAACATCCATTTGCCCGCTGTTTTGGTATTGATGAGGGGATATTGATGATTGGGATATAATGAGATAATGAACATTGGCCACGTTTTTTTCCAGGATAGTTGGATGAGATAATACCTGGCCTATACTCAATTACTGTAGTTGAGAAAATGAACATCCATTTACAAGCTGGTTTGGTGTTCTTTGTGGGTACAAGGTTTTGACCAACAGCCTGCTTGAGCATGGATCAAGATACAGGAAGGGGACAGAAACGAGAGGAACTGTGTGTATTATGGGTTATTAAATATGGAGGTATTGATGGATGTAACATTACATAGCCATAGACCTAACCCTAGTGAGGTCATTTGAGCAAGAAAACCAACGGGTCAACAAAAAGTGCTAGCAACCCTTTTGGGTGGGTAGAAGCAACCATATTGGTGAGGTACAACCATTGGACAATTGGGTAAACAACCAACAAAAAGACATCCCCGTTGTAGAATCCTGATCCATCCAGCACCAGCCATAGATTTTCACCATGGTAACTTGCATTTTTTGGGTACCCAGTTTTACACAACCCCAGTTCTAATATGTTCTAATACTTCACGGAAAGCTTTTTTCCAACTAGTGCCCCGGCGGTTGGCCAGCCCGACAAAGCAGGTGCGAGATTGGGACCCTAGCTGTGCTCCCCACCAGCTTATCTTATTGATGTTGGTTTTTTTTGGGGGTGATACTACAATTGGATATCAGTTGGTTTATTTTAAAGTCACAAGTGTCGGTGACCAGTTGGTGATGTTTGGTCTAGCATCTTGGAAAAGGTCCTGCCGCATCCCAGGGTCGCAGGCGTAATGGAAGGTTGCAGATCTCCTAATCTTCTAGATCCATCAATATTAACATCTGAATCAACATCCATCAACTTCAACCAAAGGTTGGCATGATTTTCCGAATCAACAATGAACTTCCGGCTTTTTTTAACACTTTGCATCCACTCTGGGTTTGTTTCCAGGGGCGGTTTCCGTGTGTTTTCAGGAAACGGTTTCCGCGCCGCGTACGCCACGGCAGGTGCGAGCGCAGAGGAGTGTTGCGAAGCCACCTGCGCGGCGTACGACTGCACTGGGGACTGGCACCTTGGAGGGTCTGCTTTATGGTGATGGTTCAATGGGGAGATACCCTCTGGTAAACTAACATAGCTATGGAAAATCACAATTTTTAATGGGTGAATCCACTATAAATGGTGATTTTCCATAGTTATGTTAGTTTACCAGAGGGTATGGGGCTACAATGAAATATTAATGGCATGTACTCTCTGGTACTCAAACATAGCACTTGGACATCCCCTAAAAATTTTCTGTGGCAATGCAAAAATCAATAAACATCATCTATAAAGGAGGATTTTCAGGCCACATTTGAGAGGTCTGGAAATTTGTTACAGTTTGCTAAGGAAAATGGATGAAATGATGAACATGTTGTGGAATCCACGGCTCAGCTTGATGATTTTTGAGATTGATGGTAGTTTTCCAGAGTAAACTGCCACAAATTACCGGAGGGTAACCCCAATTTTACCCGTGTCCATTTACTGGTTTCAAAAATGTCTATTTTCCGTCACAGACGAGGGTCCCATTGACTTGTTAAGGTTTATTAGATGGTTTCAATTTCGTGTAGATTTTCCAAGCATGACGGAAATGGTATGGAATGGATTTTGTTCAATTATTATAGGTGGGAAAAAGGTTCACGAAGAGATTGGGTGAACTTTTTTGCATGAACTGGTTGAATTTTGGATGATCTCGGATGATCCCCGTTGGCAGATATTCACACAGTGTCTATTGAGATCGTATTTCTTGTTCGTCTTGCTCAAGAAGATCATTCAAAGGGCAGGCCATATCTAGGATGTTGCCTCCTCAAGATTGATTCATGCTGTTGTATCCTGTGGTTTCCTCTGGATCGTTTGTCCACTTGAGTCTGCATGGCTTGTGATCCCTTGAAATGAAACCTCTCAGGAGTCCAGAGTACGAGTCTTTTAAGTGGCCGATGTTTTGATGTGGATCAATCAGGGAATCAAAGAAGTTTTGACCAGCAGTGTACCAGGTATAGACCTTTTTGCTGTGAAACATCTGAAAACCAGTCTGGCTGTGTCGTTTTGGATTCTGAGCCGTGACGTCCCCTGAAGTGGAGACCTAGTTTGGATGTTGCCACCTTGGAGAAACCAGAAGCACTCATAATTCAACCATACAAAAAATATCCAAAAAAGACTGTTTGCCAATTAAGGTTCGTTTACCAATGCCTTCATGTCAATATGTTTCCCCGGCAAATAGGGATACCAAAGATGATTCTCTCCCCTCCTTCACGCTGCGCTAGCCGCAGCCATGTCACCTCTGTGTTCGAGGTCACCACATCCTTCGAAGATGAATTCCACTGGAAGCAGCGATGAGGAGTGCTGTGTGCCCCTCTGCATGAAGGCTTGGCCAAGCCGATTCGGCGATGGGGGAAGCTGAGGGATCTGAGGGAGCAAAATATCATAAAATATCTGCGAAGATTCATCAATGTTTGGCGCTGGCTTTTTGTGATCATCTTGCGGATGAATTCCATAGCAATTTTAAGTGCCGGCTTACTGGAGCCCATCACCTGCAGGTGGCCTGTGATTCGGGATATATCTTGGACCAAACGAAACTGGAGGAAGGTGGCACCAAAGATGACTGCTGTGTGAAGTCCTGTGAGCTCTTCACCTGCAACTTGGACCGACTGAGATGAACAGTTCATTCGGGTTGGGTGGTGATGGGTGGTGATGGGTGGCCCAGATAAACCACGGGGGTTTCACAATTTCGGGCTGTGATCCAAGAGGATCCAAGAGGAACCAGGTCGAATGTGTGTGATCGTTGATATCGATGGGAGGTGGAGCCAGAGATGATGGAAAGAATATTCTGACCACTCCTGACATTTGAAATATAGTGTGGGGACGTGTGGGGACGTGTGGGGGGGGCTTAGTTCGGTACCCTTGAAGCTGGGTTAGCAAAGCTGCACCCACACTGTGGTGAGTCAGGGCGAAACTTGAACATCCCACCAAATTGAAAAGTTACTGAACACTATAAGTCGCCTCACCCCGACCCCAAAGTCTTCATAGTTGCGCGGCAAACAATGAGCAAATGTTGTTAACTGGCAGTCCGATGCACCAGGGTAAGTTGTTGGACCATTGAGCTACTGCTTGGTCCATGCAGCTCCTGAAAAACTGATAGGCCTCTCTATGTCTTTCTTCTCGAAAGGACATCACTGGACTGTTGTTTTATTCTCAGAAGGACATCATCGGATGCAATAAGTGTGAATATAATCTAATCTATAGAATATATTTCTAGAATTTTATAGATTGATATAGATAGACAGATTGATACATAGATAGACATCCATAAACGATGTATTACTTTCCTATGTTTTTACACAAATTGGAGCTTTCACAAGTCATGTGGGTACCCCAGCTGCGTCTCAGGTGATGCTCAGCATGGCTTTGGGATTCCACCGCAGAAACGCAGCCAGTAGCTGAGCGACAAGAAAAACATCCGGAATGGGATTTTTCATGGGATTATCATGAGAAAATATAGGATAATCTCTATATAATCTCTATATAATCTCTATATAATCTCTATATAATCTCTATATAATCTCTATATAATCTCTATATACTCTCTATATAATCTCTATATAATCTCCATATATTCTCTATAAATGAAGGTTTCTAGCTGGTTTGATCAACTCTAAGATTGCGGAATTGCTGAGTCGATGGGTTTTTAGGTTTTCCCAGTGGGAAATCCACTAGGACTGGGGGAATCTGTAGGGAATGGTTTTATTTTTTGCGGTTCCCAGCAATGCAGATCCAAGTTGACTGGGGAATATACCCTGATCGCGAAATCCCGTATTGCATTGCTGATTGGTATGAAAATGTATGAAATATTGGCATATCAACCCACTATGGGATTTGGGATAACATGATATTCCTACCTGGAATGATGTGGTACGATACACAATCATATATTATGTGTCATAGTTCATAACATATATATATAGTCATACTAGATTCATACATGCAAACATGGACACGCACATCCAGATATCTAATGAGATGTACCCCATATCCATGTTAATATATATGTATATATATACACGATATATACGTATATATATATATACATTATATGATTTATGTATATATATACATAGGGTATATGTTGTATGCTAACTACTTGGAGGATCATCCCACTTAGGAACTGGTTAGGAACCCTGGCTAAAGTCCCCCAATTGGTGTGTGTGCCTTTTTTACCTGGGTGATACTTATACACCCACAAACACTAAATAACCAGTTAGTGAGCAGGATGAACCACCAAGTATTCAATATGTATATATATATATATGTGTTTCTACAACAGAAACCATAACCTATTTATCTGGCTATCATAGGTATATATCATATAGGTCATCTCCATATACTGTACTTCCAATATCTATCCGTATATCCATGTATATATATATATATCCTCTTAGGCATTAATCTGAATGTACACATGGATATATGAACATACAGCCACCCAGCGGCAGGCAAGCGGAGCGCTCTGAGGACTGCTGCGAGCGGCAGTGCCGCAGTCACGCCGCTGGGCGCGGAAACGTGTGGTCAATGAGTCGCCAGGGGTCCAGGCTTGAAAATAATGGGTATAGCATGGTGTAAGTATGGGATTTTAACCTCAAAGGATTTCAAGTTCCATGAGTTCGGATATGGGGCCCCTAGAACTATCCAATTATATATATCTAAAACATTCTAAAACTATGGTCATACATCCAACCAGACAGATGCACTTTTAAGGAAACTAGTTTCGGGGGAGTCGACCAGCTTGTTTGTCTTTGCCAAAACTCCTGGTAGTTGGGAATTTGGTTAACAATGGCAGAAATGATACATCCAACTGGTGCATGTGCTCAAGTGGCACTACCTGGTCTCCTTCGATGTGAGTGCTGCTTGAGCACATGTGATGGTTGTTGCATCCATATGTCCAAACCATCCTCTTAGGCAACAGCAGGAGAATCACAGCTCTTGTGAAAACCGTGCCTGCTACTCCTCGTAGTCGGATGCAATGGCGACCAGAGGCATCCGAAGTCTTTTGCCCTTGCTAACACTTTCTTTTTTGATAGCAACATGATGGCAACACTTCCTTTTCTGACAGTGACCTGTGCCGTCGTTTGTTGCGGAACTGCACGTCTGAAGGGAGGCGCTAGTAGCTCTTCTCGAGGACCAGGGAACTACATGGAACTACATCAGCAGCCAGGGAGACAAGCAAGCATGGTCCGATGTGGCGATGTTGTTAACCATTGCTGTGCCTGAAGATATCCTATGTCCTCGAAGCCTTGGTGAAGGCAGTCAGAATGGAAAACTTCAGTTGAAAGGCTGTTGGTGGTTCTCACTTGAACCCAAGAAAGCCCATCAAGGTGTGACGGCCATTGGCAAATCACTCGAGATTGCACGTCAATCCCCAGCCGGCTTGGTACTCTAGTGTTATGTCAACTGTGCCGAGCCATCCACCCGGATTTGTACATTATCACAAGTACAGGCTCATGGTTCTGGAGTTCAGAAACGTGATGGCCGTCAAGATCCCAGCATAGAAAAGCCTCGATAATGGCACCAGAATTCCCGTAACTGCTGCCGACCTGGCGGAGCTTGAACAAGGGGTTGGAGAAGGCGACATTGAAGAGGGACCAGACATCGTAGCATTGATATCTACAAGCGACATTTGCGTCGGAACTCTTGAGTTCATCAGCGACCTCTTGACCTCAACTGGGGAATCACAACCATCACAGCCAGGTGCTTTGGTTGGAGGGTCCCAGCTACAGATGTGGGGTTGAGGAGCATGCTGCAGAGCTGGCTGGTGCAGAGCCAAGCCGGTTGGAGAGGCACCCATGGTTCTTGTAAACGATGACAAGGACGATGACAAGGCCGAGGCATCAGCCCCTGTAAGCGGAATGAAAAGAGAGAAGCCATCATTTCCTGCCAGAGAAGTGAAAAGGGAGAAGCCAGGATCTCCAAACAGAGGAGTGAAACGTGAGAAACTCATGTGTCCCAGCCAAAGAAGACTCTTACATAGAGCCCGTCCAACCACAAAGCCAAAGCCAAGGCTCAGTCAAACCCCATGCTAAGTCGAATGGCAAGCAGTTGGGCAGCCGAATTCGTTAGTTTCACTTGAGTCATCAACTTGCTGGAGTTTTTTTCATCGCACATGTGATTTTTTCTCCAGTCAACAGCAGAGAATCAGAGTTGCACGAGCACCAAAACATAGAGTGAATGCCAGCCACTTGCCTGGAACTGTGGGCCAGCCACGCATGCAGCTTGCAATATTCAAACTTTCAGTGCTGCTTAAGCACATGCACCAGTTTGATGTAGAATTTCTGCCCTTCTTAACCAGCATCCTCACTACCTGGCCGCAGAGCCTCCCATGATGCCAGCAAGGTCTGCAGTGACGGATGGACAAAGGACCATACCCATGATGAGGCTTTCGAATCTTGGCCTATGGTGGATTCTCTGAGAGAGTCGCTTTTTGTTGGGATCACTTGTTTGACTAACCCAAAACTGTGGCAGCTGTGGCAGAAGCTTTGATTCTGTAGAGGGAAGGTCCAGGTACAGGGGCACAGAAAAGCTGAGCACCTCAGTTGAGATCTTTTTGATAGAATGTAAAACATCTTGGACACACTTTTCAGCTGAGTGACTTTAGCAATGGCCAACCAGCTCCAAGCACTTGAAACCCAAACCATCCAAGGATCCCTCAGATGAGATGTGCTGCCTCATGCAGTGCCAGTCCTTCCAATGTCCAGCAGGGTGGATCTCCAATCCCGTTCCGCGACTGTCTAGTCCAGATTGGGGTTGAGGTAGCCCCTGTGCCTGCCCCGGTGATATTCGCACATTTTTTAGTGGATGAAATATATTGAAATGGTGTAGACCATTGGATGCAAAATGGTTTGTCGTGTTGATGCCATATGCTGCCATGTGACACATATGGTTTTGTCTCAAAATGGACGGTTTACCCCTGTTGATGGCTATGAAGCAGCCAAGAGTCAGGAAAATTATTGAGTTGATCGGGTTTAGCGCGTATTGCCTCATTCCATATATACCGTATTTATTCATAGGGTACGAGTCAATATGATGACCCCATATGGATTGTGAGAGGCTGTGACAGTGAAATACTGAAATTAATGACGGATTTGGCGGGTCCATGGGCACCCCCAAGTGTCACAAATAGATTCCCAGCAGAGACGGGGCCAGGTACACGGTGTTTATGACATTGGAAATGTCATTAGCTGGAGAAAACCAATGATCTTAGATTCTCTCCGTTAATTTTCTCCGTTAATTGGTCTATAGAGTCTATATAATTGAATCGTCGTGTTGTGGTCCTCATGTCGAGGCGAAGAAAGGAATGATCGGCAACACAGCGGAGATTTGTTGTTTACCTCCTTGCGATTCGCACAACTGCAGTGCGCAGGTGCGTCTAGGTGGCGACAAGTGTCATTTCAATTCTTTCCAAGGGAAAGTATATAATTACCCATTGAAGAAGACCTTTGTTGGCAAATCTGCATTATGACAGTCACTGACAATCCTCTAAAAAGGCAACTTGAAATTCTGATTTCAGGGTCGGTGGCCTTTTTTTGTGTTGGCAATTATAGGGCGCATATCTTAAACCTGTTGTTTTTTAGCACGTGTGTTTTCGCGCAGGCGAACACGGTCGTGAAGGATGGCGCACATGGACCCTTGGTGAAGACAGTTGCGGATCCACCGAGGAGGCCAAGATCATATACGTTCTAAATTTTATACATACAACACAATATTGCATATATTTATATTTTATTATATTATATTATATTCAATTATAATATATATATATATATACACTATCAGATACAAACATATATCATACTTTTGTACGTAGACACATGAATAACCACCTGGTTCTTTTGGGGGTTCTGAAGCCATGGGGGGTCCCCAAGTCACTGAGGACGCACGGATGAGGCCTGCTGTGAGAAAACCTGTGCTGCTCACAGCTGCTCCAAGGGATTGGTGGCAGTAGAAGTGCGTCGCTTGGTCGACTTTGGATTTTGAATAGGGAAAGTTAGGAAATTCCTGGTCGAATTCTGAGAATTCTGTAAAAATTGAAGATGTTACGTGATTTTACCAGAAATGACTGGTGAAAAATGGGAGTTGAGCCAACAAGACGTGGATTTGACCACTGAAACTTTGGTTTTTTCCAGGAAGAATGAGGAGTTATAGAACGAGGTTAAGGGAGAATTATCCAGCAAAGATGTGTTTCCTGTGGGGTGATTTGAGGAAACATCTACGGGATATTAGAGGATGGTCTGTCGGCTTTCCCTTACACAATTCCGTTGAATCACTGGATCTTGGGATTCTTCCCCAGCAAAACTTGGGGATAAAAGTAACAATGTAATTATGGTTACTGACCACTCCTGTATCCAGCTAGAGGTGTTTCCGCCAGAGGGTTTTATCCATTTCAGTTAAGCGTGCGGAAACATGCAGAACAAGTAGAACCTGCACGAGGCGGGTGGTGGAAGTTTCCAGCAGCAAGAAAGTAAACATGTGGATAACATGGAGATATGATCACAATGGGGTATATGTTGGGAATGAATGATGGTGATGAAGGCGAGATTGCCCTTGTATGATATTGTATGGCTGCGTATGGCTGCGTATATCCCCTTCCCAGGATGTTTTCCGATTTTCATGTCGCGGACACCGTATCTAAATCGTCCAAAATGGTTGAAACCCGCATGTCCGGTTTGTAGATGATTCACCTAGTACTCTCTGGTAAATTAACATAACTATAGAAAATCACCATGTTTAATGGGTATATAAATCAACTGTAAATTGCAATTTTCAATAGCTATGTTAGTTTACAAGAGGGTAAATATAGAGATGTTCCATTGCCCGGTGAAATGGGGGTTCGCTCGGTGGCCTTCCCCTTAGGAGCCCAGAGTGTTCCGGGCGACGACGCCACCTGTTGCGAAGTCAAGGGTGGGGGGCCCCAGATTCAGGGAAGGAGCGGCCCAACAATTTTCAACAGCGCAGTACATGTAAATATCTTAGTGTCTATAAATGGAGGTGTTAATTAATGGGGAAATCATCTATAAACAAAGGATTTTACATTGCCACGTTTGATTACCAGATGGTATTGAATATTGAGAAACCAGATGTGTATGCAATCCACCCAGACTTGTGGGTCAGCAGTGCTTCGCCAAACTGGTCATGCGTGTCAATTAATATGCTGATAAGGGATCAGAATGATGATTGCAAGTAGACTTGAAGGCATCAGGACCGATCTTCCCATCAAACCTCATGATTACGGCCAGTACTCGTACCATGCCAATTGGTTGTTCTGCAAGTCAATCTTTCAATGCATGGACAATGAGTCTTTCAGCCAGAGATTTCACTCCAACTACTAACCGTTCAGTTTTTGTGATACCAAATGGCTTGATCTCCAGCTGTCCCGCTGGCTGCGGTCCTTCCGCAGGATGTGAAGAGATGAGGAAGCTCACAAAGCTGAAAAGCGGTGAAAGTTGCAATGCCTTGGCCAAGGATCTGACACAGCTGGACCTGGATGATTGATGGGTCGGCTAAACCATAACTTGAAGTCTCGCTTCCGAAGTCGGGATACTGGGAAAAGACTTGGAAGACTGTTCATGAGATTTCATGAGAGTTCATGAGACATGTGGCTTCTGAAAAGACAGAGGCATCAAGAAGCATACTGTAATCAATGGAGGAGCACCCGGTAGTGCCACGCGTCAGGAGGATTGCGGCAGCCATTTTGGCAGCTTCGTGAACAGCAAGAAACGGGCAGTGTTTGTGGCTTGGCAATCGAGACGACTCAGGGGCAAACACCCCATTTCTCCCGGCCAATCTTGTGAATGGTGGCCAAGTATAACAGCCCCAATCTATTGTTCTGAAGGGATGGTTTTTGTTGGTGGGGATTGTTTTTGATTTTTTTTTGTTTTCCAGCCTGGCTTTGTGGTTTTTGTGGCTTCTGTAGCTTTTGTGGGTGTGTGTCTTTTGTGGCTTTACCATGCACCAACTATCTATCCATCTATCTATCGATCGATCTATCGACCTATCTAATCTAATCTATAATCTAACCTAATCTTATCTTACTTAACATTATATAATATAGTTTTATCTTATTTTTATCTTATTGCACCTTATCTATTTATCTCTCTGTCTAATCTTTCTATACAATCTATCTAATCTATCTAATCTATCTAATTTATCTAATCTATCTAATCTATCTAATTTATCTAATCTACCTAATCTATCTAATCTATCTAATCGATCAATCGATCTATCCATTCATCTGTCTGTCTATCTATCTAATCTATCTAATCTATCTAATCTATCTAATCTATCTAATCTATCTAACCTATCTAATCTATCTAATCTATCTAATCTATTTAATCTATCTAATCTATCTAATCTATCTAATCTATCTAATCTATCTGTCTGTCTGTCTGTCTGTCTGTCTGTTTGTTTGCCTGTCTGTCTGTTTGTCTGTTTGTCTGTCTGTGTCTATATTTATATACACACCTTGTATGCCTACATATGCCTTAATCCAGCCCTCAACAGACTTTAAATAGACCCTAAGGCAACCCTAAATAAACCCTAAACCCTAAACCAAGCTTTGAAAAGACTAAACCAACCCTAAATAAACCCTAAACCAGACCTAAACGACCCCAAACCAACCATATACCAACCCTAAATAAACCCGAAACCAACAAATCTAAGCCAACCCTAAATAACCCTAAATAAACCCTAAACTAACCCTAAATAAACCCTAAACCAACCCTAAATAACCTTGAATAAACTCTGAACCAACACTTAATGAACCTTAAACCAGCCCTAAATCAACTCTACATAAACCCTAAACCAATCCTAAACCAATCCTAAATGACCCTAAACCAACCATAAACAAACCCTAAACCAACCAGCACTATGATAGCATCCAATGCCACTATTTAGACACAACACGGTTATGTTTCAACATATTTTCTACATGTTCACTAGGTGCATGTTATGCATGGAAAAATCGATTGAAACCATGGAAAACTCAATTGAAACCATGGAAAACTCAATTGAAAACTATGGAAAAATCGATGAACACTTTGGTTAAATCAATGAACACCACGGAAAAATCGAGGAGTAACAGTTTTACTCCAAATTTCGATGAAAAATCATAGAAAAATCGATGAACAGTGCAAATGGCAAATTTTAGCTCCAAATTTTAGCAAAGTACAGGTTTTTGTTCCAAAATGTAGCAAATAGCAAGGAAAAGTGCCCCAGACTGGTCCAGCGGGGCTTGGCCACGGGTAAATTTATGGTCAGTATGGTGTTTGTCATGCCCCAGTTGAATCACATGGATCATCTGGGTCTGATGTTTCCACCGAGGCCAGATGTGACTTCGACCGTAGCCTTGGACTTTGTCGATTGAGCTCCAATGAATCGGATTGTGTTGACCACTGACTGCTGTGAAGCTCCCCACAAAAGAGAGCGGGAGCTGATGGGCTGCTAATGGGCAGCTGCAGGCTTGGATTGGTGATGGTTGATGACGGAAAGGAAGCATCCAATCTTTATTTTGATGTTCAGGTTTGCGTCCCAAAGGTTGATGATATTCAACTTTCAACTTTAGGTCAGTTTGGCAATTGCCAAAAATGCTGGAGACTGGAGACTGGTGAGTTTCCCCATGTTGATACGGAGGCTCTGGGGTGAAATATGCAAAACTGGTGGCACATCAGTCCTATCCCGCCACTGGTGGTAAGCCATAATCCCAAGGTCCAAACTATTATTGTCCCTTCACATCCTGGATTTTGTTTTTCCATGGTTTTACCCTTAATTTTCAAACAAAACCATATGGGGTCTCTCAAAATGGGGGTCCCCAAAACCATAGGTTTCAAACAAAAACCACAGTGAATTTTGGATGACTTGGAGGTACCCCTTTTTGGAAACCTCCATGCTAAACATGATCAAACCTGCGGACCCTTGCCGCCAATCAGCCCACCAAGGCGCGGGCAATGCTTGCGTGACTGCCTGCGCAAGCTGGCGGTCTACGAGACCTCATGGTTGCGGAACATGCAGTGCCCACGTTTCGTTGTGGATGGGAAAGAGACGCCCTCGAACTGGTTAGTTGATGAATAATGATGGTTGATAAATGTTGATAATGATTAATAAGGATTAGTAGCTACACCATATCATCATGCAGTCCGTATCCAGACACGATTTTTTGCTGTTCCAGTTTAGTTTTAAGGGTGTCGGCAGCATGTCGGCAGCGTGATGATAGATCAAAGGAGTAGCATCCGGTAGCCCTGATATTGGACGTTGGAAGACCATAAAACTTCCAAAGCCTTTGGATCAATGGGTCACAAATGGATGTGCAGGAGAAGATGAGTCATGGGAATCCCAAGATATCATCCCACTCATGGACTTGACAAATTGAAAATATGATAATCTTCGCCAAGGCTTTATACAGACGGACAGATGGGCTGATCTTTGGCACTACTTTGGTGGTGCAAATTTTCAGGTATGATCTCGAAGGTGTCGCAAAGGCGCGGAATTCGCACCTGCAACTGATGGTTGGATGCACTTGAACTGAGATTATATACCTGAGATGCATGGACACAATCTGGGCAAAGACGCAAAATACGTGGCATCGCCAAAGAACCCTGAATCCTTAACATATCTTGACATGGATTGTATCAGTGGCATCCCATCCTTTCTCTTTGCAAACAGCACCTGTTGAGAAGTCAGGAAAGGGCCTGGGACCCACAAATAGGACATATACCCCACGCCAAGTCCCATCATATTCCCATGATTGATCATGGTTTTTGTCCACTCCAAAATGATCATAAAAATTGGTTGAATTATAGTGACCTCAGTTCGTGACGTCACTGGAATGATGGCGACTGTATAGGGGGATTATCCCAATGATAGGGAGATCCACCATCTTGACATATACCCAGGCAGCAGAAGACTGCGACGCGGTGCGCTTGCCAGGGATCGGTGTTAGAGATCATGCCCGTGATTGGTGAGTTCAGATCTGTCATATTTGATCATCTTTGGGATGGGCATGATGATGATGATGATGATGATGATGACGATGATGATCCGCAATGAATTGCGTATTTGGAGGATGAACTGAACATAAAACCGCAACGTATTCACAGAAATTGTGTGTGGAACAGGATCGAGTAAACCTATATTTGCACCAAATCGTTGCCAGTGCATGATGAATCCACGTCTTATGCAGAGGGCAGTCAGCACGGTCAAACAATAACAAAAATAAGTGCAAGAAAGAGACTAGGTAGACATCTAAGATATCTAAGTACCAAGTTGTCCACAAGTTTTCCAAGCTGTTGCAACCTTTCACCAGACCAAACACCTTTCGCGAAAAAAAACACAGACAGGTCAGGGAGCTGCAAAACTTCATCGAGACATCCAACAAAGAGGCAGGGAACAAGTCATGAGTGAAAAGTTGGAGTTTTCACCACCAAAAACGTGGATTTAAGCCACAGGACATGGAGATTTCATGAGATTTCATAAGATTTGATGTTGATATGGGGTTATATAATTTACCCCAGTTTAAACTAAGATAGATCTGCACAATCCGTGCAAAATCCAGGACTGATCTACATAAATGGATATAAATGGTGGAAAAAAAGAGTTGACTGGCAGGGTCACCAACAAACCTGGGAGATGTTTAGATGCAGATGTGTTCCATAGGGGATGTTCCCAAAGTAGTTTTCTTATTTCGGATTTGGATTGATGAAATAACACCCAGGATTACAGAAACATGTAGAAAGCATATGAAAGCATATGATGTGTCTGAAAACTGGAGCCCCCCCAAATCCATTGGTTAATCATGTTCCCAAATTGTCCACAATTACAATTGCCATCACTGGGGTGCATGTTTAGACGCACCCAAATTTCAAGATGTATGATATTGAGAAAACAACCCATGGTTTTGGATATGTTGATGACCTTAACCAGTTTCAAGTTACTTGGAGGGTCTAGGTGGTTATTTCAGATACTCCAACATCAACTGGTGCTCGAAAAAGCTCAAGCAACATCGGCAGTGGTTAAGACACCGGGTGCCCATGAATCGGCATCATTTGACATGCAGAGTCTGTATAGTATATATACGTATATATATAATATATATATATATAACTATATATATATTATATATATATATTATATATTATATATATTATATATATAGGTTTTGTGGGAATGTACCATGGAAGCATAGATCATCTCAATGACAGTCATGACATGCATTCAAAAGTGGTTTGATGATTACACCGGCACAGCGCCAACCATTTGAGAACCTGAACGATGGCCCAAGCACACTCTGAGATGTGTGAGTTGCTGGCCTTTCTCAAAGAACAAGCGCTGGAGCCACAACATGAGGACTCGGGGGCTGCCACGTTAGCTGCTCCCAGAGGCTTTGGATCTGATTTCAGAGCTGGTTTCAGAGCAATGCTTGAAGTTGATCGAACAACTTGAAGCGCAAGCCGTGGCAGAACCTAGTGCCCAGACTCCTGCAGATGTTGCAGACTCTTCTCGGAAGGGTGCATCTTTGTGGGCGTGCGGTAGCCCCTTTGTACCTCCCTGCTACATTGCGCACAGCCCCTCCAGACAATGTCACTGGGGCATATCCCACAGGCCGTGCCCATGCACAAGCCAAGAACATCGCAACACAGGTGTTGCACAATAGAACCAGACAATTGCGGAAGTTGGCTGACCAGCATCAGAAGTTTACAGCGGCAGAGAAAAAGTGTGCAACCTTGCAAGATCAAGTGAAAGTTATGGCGGATGAAATTGCAGAGCTGAGAGAGCAATTGCAGATTCAGAAGAATATCTCCCGTGTTGTGCACAGTCCGGGTGTTACTTGGCAGTATCAGAATTATTGCTGGGAGGCATTTACATCTGAGGGAAACGAGAAGATGCATAAGGCGTACTGGGAGTACCTTAGCGGGAGTCCCAACAGTCGCTATTCAACCATAAGTTCTGGTGGAGTGGATCGGTTGGTGGATTTCAAACTGATGCAGCAAAAAACACATGACAACGCAGACAATGCGCCTTTTTCGTTTTTCGGCGTGCGTTCCTCCGCAATGGTCAACCACTGCAGCTGATTACCTGCATCAACTGGAAGAAGGGAATGCAGTGTCCTTCTACAAAGCAGTGATGGACCCTCTCATTTGGAATGCACTTCTCCATATTCTGCGAAATAGTGGTCTGGGACACGCATGGGACAAGAACAGTGACTGTTCCTGCATGAGCAGGGCAGAAATTGAAACTGTCTATCGTATTGAGAACACTCGCCTTTGGCATCGATACAAAGCAAGGTTAGCCGCAATGCGGCAGGACCACGCTGCATCCAAAGTTTCCGTTGTTTCTGCAGATCTGGATCTTGATGGCTGTGGCAACTTCTTGGGCGGATATCAATGGACTCTTGACTGTGGCAAGGCATTGGCTATGGACCTCAGATGAAAAAAAATTGTTGCACGGTACGTCTTGGGCCAACGCACATTCCATCGTCCGAGAGGGGTTTGACCACCGAACCTGCGAGCGTGCTTTCTATGGTGCTGGTGTTTGCTTCGCATGTGCAGCTTGCAAGAGTCATCAATACACTTGCCACCAGCACAAAAAATGCTGTGAGTGCAATCACACCAGAACGTTGATCATTGCCCGGGTTGCGCTGGGTGATGCTTACATTGCAACAGAAACGAGGAAGAATGAGAGAAGGCCGCTACTCAGAAGCGATTTCTCCGGCATGTTTGACTCTATTATGGTAAAGCCTGGCACGATCAAGGGTCATCACAACCAGCAGAAAATTCACCAAGAGTTTGCAATTTTTGATAGAAAACAGGCTTACCCTGCCTAGGTTGTTCAGTACTCAGTGTGAGAATTGGTTCCCAGAAGGTATGACTATCTTTTAAGGATTTGACCACAAAGTTTGGTCGTTTTCTTTGCAGTAGATTCAGCCGGTCGTTTAGAGGTACTAGGTTTCACCCATGCCCAGATGTTGGGACCTGAAGTCGTGAAGAACATCACTATCATCACTTTTCAAGCATGCCGAGAGGTCAAAAATAGCAGGCCCAACTCCTGACTGAGAATGGAAAGCGTATCATGAAACTGGTTGGTGGTTTGGAACACTTTTTATTTTCCATAACATATGGGATGTCATCCTTCCCATTGACTTTCATATTTTTCACAGGGGTAGGTCAACCACCAACCAGATGATTATTCACCATCATTAACCATCATTAACCATATATTCACCATATATTATCCATTATTAATAGTATATATTCCCATTAGATCCCATTAAACCACCAACCGTATCTTTTCCCAGTGAAGCCATGCGTTTCAGGTGTCCGCGGCTCCAGCCCTGACGCGCCATGTGGTGGGAAGCCACGGTGGTGCTGGGGAATGTGGTGTATGATGAACACCAACAGTTGGTCATGGCCATCAAAAAACATAAACTTACATCATAAATCCAGATGTTTTAATAGGATAAAGATGGTTAAATCATCGGAATATGGGGAATAAAACTGATCCAACCATCAATGATTTAGTCAATGAATAGTAGACATGAGCGTGTCTGAAAATGATGAATACTCCCCAAATAGTCTTCCCAATTGTGGTGGTTCAAATAGGGACAACGAAGATTGGCCATTGGATTTTGGGGTATAGTTTCAGCACATGCTCAAGCACAATTGTTGGTGGCTAGATAAATGAATTATGACTAAGATGGTAAACACAATAAGAAGCCACCACTTGATTATATATGGGGATAGTTTCAGACACTGGGGAGCACTTATGGCTGTTTGCTACAGCTGCTACATTAGGTGAAACCTGAGGGTCTTGAAGTGAACCAAAAGCCAACCAGTTCCTAATTGGTGGTTTGAAACATGACAATCCCGACTAATATTTTTCATGGGGGCGGCTCTGCAACAAGGCTACCAGTCTTTGGACTGATAGGGCTGGATTTTCGCGTTCAAGCATCCAATGCAGGGCCAAAAATGGGAGCTTCAAGCGAATCCTCCACCATTGATGGGTTGCCACACAGGAATGATTTGATTTATTTTATCAAGGTCTCATAGACGTTAAGTTGTTTTTGATGTTCATAGATGTTCATAGATGTTCATAGATGTTCATAGATGTTCATAGATGTTCATAGATGTTCATAGATGTTCATAGATGTTCATAGATGTTCATAGATGTTCATAGATGTTCCTAGATGTTCCTAGATGTTCCTAGATGTTCATAGATGTTCCTAGATGTTCCTAGATGTTCCTAGATGTTCCTAGATGTTCCTAGATGTTCATAGATGTTCATAGATGTTCATAGATGTTCATAGATGTTCATAGATGTTCATAGATGTTCATAGATGTTCATAGATGTTCATAGATGTTCATAGATGTTCATAGATGTTCATATGTCATAGATGTTCATCTGGATCAAATCTGAGGTTTCAGACTTCAGACTTCATTTTTTTTAACTGACGTCCCTGGTTGTGCCTTCGCAAGCTGTGAAGCTGTGAAATAAGGCCGTGCCGTTTCATCAGTTGGGCAAAGGTCGTGAAGCGCCGCTCGGAGATGCGCCCTTGTTGGGTTTGTCATGGTTTGTTGTTTGTTCAGTGGGGATGTAGAACCAATGGTGAAAAAATTGGGATGAATTGATGAATGTTATTTGTCTGAAATATGTACATATATATATATATGTTTTTTGTATGGTAACATCTGGTAACCTGCTATATATAACCAATCTCTGTAGAACCATGACCATATCCTTAAGATTCCGGGAAAGTTGCAACGTGCTGCGGTGATATTTTTGGAGCAGTGCCAACTCCGTGCTTGTTCAATCAAGGCACATATGTGTAACCACCAAATTGATATTTGTCTCACATGCCATCCCCAAATGTGGCCGTGGCCATATGATGTGTGATGTTGGACATGTCCGAACCCTTGGAGCATGTCCAAGGTCTCCTCATCGATCCTCAGAATGGGTATTATCTTATAGATTACTATATAGGACTATTAAGTGTAAGGCAGATTTACTGATTTACTTGTGCATTTGCCTGTTTAATCTTATTTGCTTACATGTTCATACATGTTATATGGATGTACAATGTGTGTATTTATATAATATACATATTACATCATATACAGTATACAGATAATATATACATACAGTATACAGATAATATATACATACAGTATACATATACATGATGTATGTATATATATATCTACATTTGTGTGTGTGAGTGTGTTCATGGGCGCCGTCAGTTCATGTTCGCTTAGGCGAAAGATGACGCCAGAGTTGCAACTTCACTTGCAGGCGTTTCTGATCTTTGTTGAGGATCAGTAATCAGCTTTACCTAACAATGAACCACAATAACCCCTTTGTTTTGGGCCCCAACATGAACAGACCCGCGGCATTCCACCAGTGTGGCAGGTTCAACAACAGATCCGGCAGCTAATGGATGAGATGTCGCCCTTCATCACATCTTTGCTGGAAGGCACGGTCGACAAAATGGGTGGAGAAAAACAAGGAGTGAGCCGAAAGTTGCAAAATAAAACCTGATCCTGAGTTTTTTGATACGTTCTACCCTGATAGCAGATGATACTTGTAGACCCCAATTGACTAGCTGTAGATTGAAACCAGCAACAAATTGATGATGTTGTCGAAAATCAGCAAACGAGTTGCAGGATGAGACCGAAACATGGATCTGGTTGGTGGTTTCAAACATTTTTTATTTTCCATTTCATATATGGGATGTCATCTTTCTCATTGACTTTCATATTTTTCAAGATGGTAGGTATACCACCAACCAGGGATCCTGATCAGGGTCCAGTGAGCACAGCTTCCACCGCGCATCGCAGGATCAGAGACGGAGGTGCGTCCGGTGTTCAGCTGGGCTGTCACCAAAAAGATTGGGAATTGACATAAGTTTGACCGATCAGGATACATCCTCAAATAGGCCATCGTCTTGTACATATTATCTATATCCAGGATTCAAGTGGTGCCAATGGTCCAGCTTGCTGATCGCTATGGTCCCCCAAAATAAACACACCAAGAAATGATGAAGGATGAACTATGCCCCTTTTCTCCCCTTGTTAAGCTTCCAAGTATGGGCTAAAATAGGTTGAGCCATTCCAAATCAATTGTTTATCTCCTATTTCGCTTCCAAGTACTTATGTTTTCCGCATCATAAACCAATCAAAAAAACCGATGTCCAGGGCTGATGGTGGCTACAACCCGATCACAGGAAGAAGTGGAGAAATTCTGTCAGAAGCTTTCCGAGTCCAAGTTGCGGGCGGCCTTCTGTCAGGCCATCAATCCAGCATCAATCCAGCTGGAGATTTGGGTTCCAGATATGCGGACTTGGCCCCTCCATTGTTGGCCTTTTTGGGATGGTGATTCATGATGATCAACAGCATGGGGTGACATGAGATTCCGGGCTGAAATATGTTCAGTTTTTTTCAGAGACAGATTGGGGATGGATCATTCCCCTTTGGGACCATCGGCTACTCTGGTGTGAAAACCAGAGTCCTTGGGTCTTGACCCATACCAAAATGGAAGAAACAAGAGATCCTTTCTGCTACGTACCCTAGTGTGCTCATATCACTTGTTGTACCCAAACATCCCCTGCGAAAGGTGGTGTTTCTATCATACTGCCTGGCAATTGTTGGGTTCGTTTGAAACTAGGTGATTTTTTTCCCTCATTAACCATGGCCATTGCGCGAAAAATAGTGCTATGCCAAAATGTTATAGTAAATTTATGTAATTTGTTGATATTTGTTGTAATTTGTTACGATTATTGATAGTCACGGTATGTTAGGGTTTATTATTTCCAGGGTTGACGTTTCGATGAACGCCGCTTAAACATGCGCTCAGGTGGCCCGTCTGGCGGTCCTCAAAGACGATCCACCGGGGACAGAGATCGACGGCGGGGATGGTGGCAATAAGGTTGTGGATTGGATTTACTCAGATTTTAGAGATTTTTAGAGCCAATCCAATGGAGAAAAGGATCATCCACCATGAGATCTTCGGGTGTATAAGTACCTTACTTTCACCAGTCGGACATTCCAGTCATATCTGTGAAAACCGCTCGCCACCAGTGACGCCGGTGGAATGTACGAACGAAGCCGACTTTGATCCACGGTGGATGTCAGAAAATGTCCAACTGGTGAACCAATCTTTGGCATGTCAGGTCCACCTTCCTGTTGGAACGGTGTGTCTAGGTACACATTGCATGTATATAGTATATTGATGTATATTGTAGAATCATGTGCTGCTTAATCCTAACTACAATCATATTTGACTCATGACAAATATGACAGTATCTACAGGGAAGATCTAGCCCCAGGGGCAGCGTGGCCGCTTCGGTTTCCAGGTTCCGCGGGCAAGAATCTGAGCCCGGGTGCCTTTGAGGTGCTGTGGAGAAATGGGGTATATAAATTTGTGGAAGCCTGGGAAAAATCATGGGAAAACAATTGGAAAATGTGGGAAATTGATGGAAACCACCAGTTTCGAAGGGTCTAAACCCGGGAGCTGGGGGGTACCTGATTTGAGACATAGCCAGAACATGGCAAAATCAACTATTTCTAGAGGATTTCGTCGTTGAACATGGTGATGTTCATGTTCATCATTAGCGCAGTGAGTTTTGGATTGATCCCACATCCTTTGAAGTTGATTTGTAACCCTGCCTAGTGACAGTCATTGAATGTCATTGAAATATTCAACAGGTACTCCTTTGTTGATTTGACTTGTTGCATGAGTCTCTACCTGGAGAAATGAAGTCTGCAATTTCCACATGGATCTCACTCCGAACCATGACATGAAGCAGCATGGATGTGTTTTTAAGATGAAATCTTCTTCCAAAGCCATTGTGGTTAATGTTATTTTTCAGACAATTCCCGCATGCCTCCGCTGGTGATTCAGTCGACGTGGTAGCAAGGCGCTGACATGTTGCTTCAAAGTGGCTCTCGATGCTGCAGACGAGCACAACGATGCGTGGTCAGGGGCTCGAGCTTTATGTTCTCTTCAATTGCTTATTCTAATGATTTTTAAACTTGAAAAAATAGCAAAAAAATGGAAAATCAAAAAGCAAATGTTCAGGATTGAAAAAAGCAGGAAGCAAAATAATAGGGAAAAAAATGGAGAGTCAAAAAGGGAAAAAATTGGGGAAAAAAATAGTTACTTGTCCATTTGCATTTTTGTTTGCTTTTTCGATTTGCTTGTTTTGCTTTTATTGTGCATTGTGTTTGCTTTTTTCCAGGCAAAAAACAAAAAAAAACGCAAAAAACATGCAAATGGACAGGACAAGTCCATTTTTTTCGTTTTTTTTTGCTTTTTGTCGTTCCTTTTGTTTCCCTGTTTTTCCCGTTTATTTTTCTTTTGTGTTTTTTTGGATTGTGCTGATTTGCTTTTTGTTTTTTCCTTTTTTTATGTGTCCTTTTTTTTCAAGTTTGTTGATTCTTAGAATAAGCCATGGTCTAGTGAACATAACTCGAGCTATGACCAAAACCTGAAGGGGTTACCGTTTCATTGAGAGATCATACTCCTATATATTATATTATATTATAATATATTATATTATTATATATACGTATATATATATTGGAAATTTAGACGTGATTTGCTTGTTTCTACAGGAATTGAGTCGCTCTTCCATGAACGATGGATGAATGTCCCTTCAACATCCTTCAATCAACGACTTGGATTTGCTGCAGACCAGGTCGGGACGTGACCTGATGGCCTGGGAACCCAACGAGGAACAGGACATGACATTAGATGTGTTTAGACGTTGTGCGATAAAGTGTTCCCCCCCCAAAGAAAATGTTGCTATAAATAGAAAGTGCCTTCCTTTACATATTTGATTGGTGTTAATATGTGTTAATGTTCTATTGATTTTGAGACCACTATGAAAAACAAGAAGAATGGGACTACGGCAAGATGCAGAGTCCATCCCAAGGCAAGGGACCCCGAAGAATTAAAGGCTGTGTCCAATCATAGATGCACCAGGCATGTTTTCTGTCCAGATGTCGATCCCCAACTTCTCAGATTCTCATGTTGGCTGTCAGATGTTGAACAGATCTTCGATCGCTCAAGTATATACGGTTTATTTCGGTGTCATATATATTTTATATGTTTATCACACACATAAATATATGTTTATTATGTTTTATCTCTATATAACATATATTTATGTGTGTCATAAATAAAAATATGTTATATGTCATATATGTTGATTATAAAAAATATGTTATATGTCATATATTATGTTTATTAAAAAATATATATATGTTTTATGTTATATGTCATATGTGTTTATTAATGTTTATTACTGTACAGTATGTTTATTCCCTCAAAAATCGGAGATGATCCCTCGGTCCAGTCGGTCCAGTCGGTCCAGGTCCTGGCGCAGTTGTATCGCACCGAGCAGGATGGCAAGGCAGTCTCTAAGCGGAAAGAGCTTCAGATATCATACGTATTTATTCCCGTATATACACAATAATAGTTATTTGAATGTATATATTTGAATGTATATATTTGAATGTATATATTTGAATGGATATATTTGAATATATATATACATACAATATGTGTGTGTGAGTGTGGTGCTATAGCAAATTGTCCTAGGCTTGGACATGCTTTGTATACAAGTACATCAAGAAGAGCTACTTTTCATCTGAGGTATCACTTCTCTCCAAGGTGTACAACCACGCGCTGTGGAACAAGGCGCCAGGGATTTGTGGCTCTTGTGGTCATCCCATATGGATCATAGCGTAGCCTGTTGCGGAGACGTCTCCGTTTAAAACACCACCGGAAAGCACAGTGATGTCATGTAATGTGAGAAGTGGCAACTCCCAATCATGGATATATGATGTTGAATGTTTGAGGTTGGCCTCCATTTGATGATTTGTTATATCAAACTATATAAATCCATATGATTTGAGGGTTACCCTCCATTTATGATGCGATTGATTTCCGAAAAGCATCAGCTGAGCTGATCATTTCAGGTCACCTTCTGGGAAGATGTGCTGCTACTGTCTTTGTGCGAGGTGGGCGGAGAGGATGCTACTTGCACCGACCATGGATGGTGTTTTTTTCCCGAATGGTTGGTGAGGCCTATGCTGCTGAAGCCGTGTGGCGGAGATCCTTAGCCCCAGGTGGGCCCTGTATCTGGGAAGGTTAAAAACTGAGATGGCTAGAGTGGTAGAGATGTTTGGATTGTGTGGGATTTTAAGATCTCATATGAGTCCATATGATCATCTTCATTGTGAACTACCATATTTATGTGGTGTTGGGCGGCAACAGTTGATCGGCATAGGCAAGAATTCCGTGATAGTGTGGATCAGTGTTGGAACGTGTCGAGGGATTAAAAGAACTTTGGTTGGACCAAGAGGTGGATTTCTGCGACGAACTTGCAGGCAGCCAGTTCAGCAAACCTGCCATGACCAGCTTTTTGCAGCCCCTTGCTCTGCATAGAAATTGGCGTTAGGAACATGCCATTGAGGCATGTTGAGCCCATATTTCCAAGCAAAACGTCGCATGTCAAGGCAAAAGGCTAGAAGTAAATTACTGTGCGCTGTTCCTGGGGGATCTGGTGGTGGTTGTGACCCCATCTTAAGACGGTTGTGACATGTAATGGCCTGACAAATTGGTCCTGTAGAGAGGGTGTCAACGCAGCTGTTCATACGAAGTGTCAATGGACGCGTTGGACGTCTAAGGCGTTTCGTGGGCTACATGATGGCCTTTGGCATAAGCTTTGAGCAGGGGAGGCGTGGCCGTCACTGGAGTCACTGGAATGATGGGAATGGGGGTAAGGATCCCCAAATGGCCAAACTTCTCATTATTGAGTTTACTCCTAGCATATGATTTTTAATATATTTATATAGATCATTTTAGATCTATAATGGGCAAAAAAACGTGGGCGTAGGCCAGCATTTCAAGAGCAAAACCACAGATGTCTGTTTAGGTTTTGGTTGTAAGAAATGCCATACCCAAATAAGTACTCTCACAAATTGGCGATTGCGAACATCCTACATAGTTTTATTTCGATAAACAATCAATCAACTTGGGGATTGGGGTCCTTTTGTTAAACTTGCCCAAATCCCCTCTTCAATCGTCTCAAGATGATCAAAATTAATGTTGAGTCCTGATTTGTGTGTGGCCCCCCCCCCAAACTATTTCTGGACTCTCTTTAACGTAGAAAGTCAAAAAATTTCTTCCCAAAAGAAAAACATATCCTCAATTCAGTAAGGATTTCAATTGGCTACAATTGAAATCTAATTACTTTTGTTTTTTTTGCCGATGAAGTTGTGGTATTTGTAGTACATGTAGTACTTGTAGTACATGTAGTACTTGTAGTACTTGTAGTACTTGTAGTACTTGTAGTACTTGTAGTACTTGTAGTACTTGTAGTACTTGTAGTACTGTAGTACTTGTAGTACTTGTAGTACTGTAGTACTTGTAGTACTTGTAGTACTTGTAGTACTTGTAGTACTGTAGTACTTGTAGTACTTGTAGTACTTGTAGTACTTGTAGTACTTGTAGTACTTGTAGTACTTGTAGTACTTGTAGTACTTGTAGTACTTGTAGTACTTGTAGTACTTGTAGTACTTGTAGTAGTACTTGTAGTACTTGTAGTACTTGTAGTACTTGTAGTACTTGTAGTACTTGTAGTAGTACTTGTAGTACTTGTAGTACTTGTAGTACTTGTAGTACTTGTAGTACTTGTAGTACTTGTAGTACTTGTAGTACTTGTAGTACTTGTAGTACTTGTAGTACATGTAGTACTTGTAGTACTTGTAGTACTTGTAGTACTTGTAGTACTTGTAGTACATGTAGTACTTGTAGTACTTGTAATTAGTACTTGTAGTACTTGTAGTATTTGTAGTACTTGTAGTACTTGTAGTACTTGTAGTACTTGTAGTACTTCTAGTACATGTAGTACTTGTAGTACTTGTAGTACTTGCAGTACTTGTAGTACTTGTAGTACTTGCAGTACTTGTAGTAGTAGTAGTAGTAGTACTTGTAGTACTTGTAGCTCATGCTCAGCCCATGCTCATGCTCAGCCCATGCTCATGCAGTTTGAATTTGGCAATTTTGGAAATGGCTTGCTTCCCTTCTTCAGGGGCTGCTCTGGCACAGCTTGCTGCAATAGTGAACCCAGCAAACAAACCTACTAAAGTGAAATGGGGCCTCTACTGGTCCAGGGCCTTGGAAAATTGTGGGAAAGCTGTTCTTTAATAAGGGTTTAATAAGGGATTGGTTCTTTTGGGAAAGGCTTGCAGTTTGAATTTGGCAATTTTGGAAATGGCTTGCTTCCCTTCTTCAGGGGCTGCTCTGGCACAGCTTGCTGCAATAGTGAACCCAGCAAACAAACCTACTAAAGTGAAATGGGGCCTCTACTGGTCCAGGGCCTTGGAAAATTGTGGGAAAGCTGTTCTTTAATAAGGGTTTAATAAGGGATTGGTTCTTTTGGGAAAGGCTTGCAGTTTGAATTTGGCAATTTTGGAAATGGCTTGCTTCCCTTCTTCAGGGGCTGCTCTGGCACAGCTTGCTGCAATAGTGAACCCAGCAAACAAACCTACTAAAGTGAAATGGGGCCTCTACTGGTCCAGGGCCTTGGAAAATTGTGGGAAAGCTGTTCTTTAATAAGGGTTTAATAAAGGATTGGTTCTTTTGGGAAAGGCTTGCAGTTTGAATTTGGCAATTTTGGAAATGGCTTGCTTCCCTTCTTCAGGGGCTGCTCTGGCACAGCTTGCTGCAATAGTGAACCCAGCAAACAAACCTACTCAGATAGAGATGCATTTACAGGCTCAGATAGGGAGATGAGCAAAAAATTGACTGAGCTACAGCGTTTTTGAGAAAAAATGCCTCTCAGCAATTACAGTTTTTTTTGCAAAAAAAAAGGGCTCTCCCAATTTTTCTTGCCACAAAAGCGAACCCTCCAAACAATACATGAGTTTCAGAATAATTTGGAAAAAAATTGCCACAATAGCGACCCTAGGTACTAATCAGGACTCAACATTAATCAAGAACCTATCCTGGATGGTTTTTCAAGCGTTGCATAGTTTTTTCACCCCACTTTCGTGGATCCCAAGTAGCCCGCATATCGTTCAGGTAGGCATCCCCACTGATCCCATCAGGAACTCAGTTGCAAGCACCTTGCGGAAGCACTCGGCTTTCCTCGGACCACAGACGGCCGGGGCTGTGGGGCTGTGGGGATTTCGATGTCTTTGGCGATGCCCGCCACGGAATTGTTGAAGGCTTGCGTATTTTTAAAAAGCCAGGCAAGGTGGACTTTCGACATGTATATACTTGATCATTGTGGAAGTAATAAAGTACGTGTATTACGTGTATATGTACAAGTATGCATGTGTATATATATATGTCACTATAAATCATTATATATATATATAATGATATATATATATTACAATCAATATAATATAATATAATATGTATATAAATATAATCATTTATTTAGCTCTTTGCACATGTTCATCTCGAATATTGAACATGTGTGAAAACGGTGCAATAAGCTGATTTTGTCTGAAATGTATGTCCATCCCGTATGAACATACTGTAAGTTGATCTTATTTCCCCATTCAACATAATTATTTGTTCAGAGGGCGTGGCCGATTTTGATTCCTTATGAAGATCAATTGCTGTTATTACCCCATGCAACATATTGTTCAGAAGGGGTGGCGGATTTTGATCCCTAATGAATACAAGTTGATGTTATTTTCCCATTCAACGTATTGTTCAGAGCGCGTGGCCGATTTTGATTCCTTATGAAGATAATTAAGTTGAAGTTAGTTCCCCATTGTTACATGTTGTTCAGAGGGCGTGGCCGATTTTGATTCCTTATGAAGATAAGTTGAAGCTATTACCCCATTCAACATATTGTTCAGAGGTGGTGGCGAATTTTGATCCTGTAATATACAGTAAATATAAGTGGATGTTTTGTCCCCATTCAAGGTATGGTTCAGAGGGTGTGGCCGATGTTGATTCCTTCTGAAGATAAGTTGAAGTTATTACCCCATTCAGCATATTGTCCAGCTTGTCTGTATGACAAAGCACCAAAAAATAAAAAGATGTTCTTTTTGGTGGGCGGACGTCCGGGTTGGACAGAGGATGTTCTTGCTGTTGAATCAGTTCCAGGTGAATGAATGATGCCCGTTTGTATTTAGTGAATGATACACTAGGAAATGGCTCACTTCAGTATCGCGTTTGATGCATTTGATTTGAAGAGGATCTTAGGTGCTGTAATTCAGTTCATAGGTGCTGAATATTGAATATATTGAGTGCTTTGACCTTTAAGCATAATATAGTGGTTTGCCAGACTTTTGACAGTTTGGGACCTTCAGGTTTCTGTGGGCGCAAAGGATCGCACCTACGACATTCAAGTTAAGAACACTGACTGTATCAACACCAAGGCTGAAGAGCCAACAATCATGTCCAGAATACAGCAAGAAAGACTGAACATGACTCAACGATGTAAATAGAAAAAACAGGGTGATCAGTCAAGAGAAGGAGAACTTACCAAGAGAAGGAACTTTCAAGAGCAAGAGTGAGTAAAGAGAACGTCAATGAACAATCAAGGACAACGAAGCAAACTTCTAATTTTTGGTAGTTCCATGTTTTTGTTGTCTCTTGGTGACCTGGGAGACTTCCTTTGCATCCTTTCGCTACCTTAATAGCGCCATCGCTTCGTTCAACTCTTTGCTTGGCTATAAATGAATTCGGACGGATCCAGCTGGGTATGTCCTGTCCTATAATGGCAACCTTAGGATGTTGACCCACTTCATGCTGGGAGGTCCCAAACCTGGACGAAGTTCCGCAGCAGAGCCCATCGCAATTTCCCACAGGTTCAGGTCTACTCCCAGCTGCTGCTGTCTGCATACGAGGCCTGCGGCAGTGGAGAGCCAGGATGAGTCTTGGATAGTCACTATAGCTCGAAACATATGTAGATAGCCTGGGGAAAGCTTGGATAGTCTTGGATAGTCTTGGTACTGTTTCCCTTTCTCCAGCTTTGCTGAACCTCCAGACACGCTTTGGCCACGACCCCTTTGGCCAGGTGGCCACCCCCGAGGGCACCATGGGCACCGATTCTTTGAACATCGCGATGTTGGAGGCTTCACGGTTCATGTGCCAAAGTCTGCATGGCCACTTTGGGTATTGGTTGTTGGTTTCAAATATCCAGCAAAGATGGTAACTATATGTAACTATGGGTAGCATCATGTATAATCAACTTCAATTAGTTTGGGAATAGAACACATTTTTTTTTCGGGTAAGTATGATAGGTTGGTGGTTTCAAACATGTTGCATTCTAGATCCTACCTGGGATGATTTCAATGGCTCACATTGGTGATGTGTTCCACTCAGGGGCTTCCGAGTGGCGGAATCGCCATGCAGCCGCGGGGATCCTCAAAGGATTCGGATAGATGAGAGTGGTACCATGTACCATCATGCATGGCTCATGCTTACCCTCTGGCATCCCTGAAAAAGGTGATTCATTCTGGTCTTGCTTCGCCTTGGCCTTACTGAGGGGTGTGCAAAAGCATGCAAAAGCTTCATTACCGATACAGTAGGGGACGACCCTATACCGATACCCCTGTTTTGCATGAGTTGCCTCAAAGTCTGAGAACGCAGAAATCCTCCCTACAAGGCCATGTCAGGTGACACAGAATCATCCTCACCCGTTGAAACTGGCAATCTATTTGATGCTCCCCTTGTTTGCTGGTGATATCCGCATACATATACAATATTATTTAAGCATATGTATATATATGTATATATATACACATGATTATAACTATAGTATATCCTTATTTGGGTAAACCCTAGTTTTGTAGTTTCATGAACCGTTTTTCCATGTATGTAATCTTCACATTTACATTTATATGATTGGAATATCTTGGAACTACAAAGATGTTGCCGCTCTGTAAGCTGGGTCAACCTTAGATGTGTCAAAGCCATCTGAAGATATGAATTATAGGGTGTCTCACTAGTTGAGTACGATGTTTATAACATGTTATAACTATTCTTCTATGTTAGGTGTTTTTAATGTTGTTCTTGATCGTTGCAACTGTTTGGCAGAATAATCATGTATGACTGTATGATTGTTATGATGTCCGGCAGGCCTATCACGGATATTATCATGATTAATTATCTATGAGCATGGTGGATTTTATCCCCATACTTCCCCATATAGCATCATGGAATCTTAGAAAATGAAACGCAGAAATGGTATGACGAAGTATATGGCTTCAGGTCAAAAGTGTGGTACCCATCCCCCAAGTAGTGGATAGCATACCAACCATCCCCAGCCATGATGGAAAGCCAGTTCTCAAGCGCTGAGGGCAGCGACAGATCTGGGAGGGGACGACTTTGAGGCCGTGGCATTTGGTGTGCAGGCAGCGAAGCGCGGTGAGAACGACGGGTGCTTTTGGGGAGATCAGCTCTAGAAATGGTAAGACCCGGAGCAGGGATATCTATGATGATCAAATTTGATTATCTATGGACAATTATATCATGAATATCATGAATATGCATTCATCAATGTCAATCATTTGGATGAATTTCGACGGTTTACCATGCCAGAATCGGGATTTAACCAACAAGAATCTGGATTCAACCAGCAAATGAACTTGGGTGTCCATCCAAAATGGAAACATACCAAAGAAATGGAACATGACGGCATATCATGTGTTTTTGGTGAGATGGTATCATCACCTACTCATGATTTGTCGATAACTTTAGAAATGCAAGACATATATCTGGGTAAATTATAACGACCTCACTGTTCTCCCTCACTGGAATCATGGTTTATGTTAGGGAAATCATCCCCTTTTATGGCCTTAATTCAGGTTAGTGAATTATTATAATTTACCCAGATATATATATATATAGATGCAATATGATGCAATCAATCGAATCAATCATTCAAACCTTGACTTCTGGGTTGGATGGACAGTGGGTTGTTTCACTTGGGTCATCCCCCCATGATCTTGCTACCAGCAAGCGGGTTGGAATCATCAGTGATCAATGGAAACCAACAACTCATGGGTTTGTTTTTCCATTAATTCTCATCACCCTTGAGTAGGCAAAGCTGAAAAATGACATGGACGGAGACTATCAACAGAACCATCATCGGACCATGATCCCGCCAGGCGGATTTCTCTGAGAACCCAGGCAGTCCAGGCAGCCGGGGCTGGGAAAGATGACCGGCAGTGCAATGGAGTGCCCCTAAGGGGAAGCCCAAGAAACCATGCGGAAGTGTCCATGTTAAATGTGTGTGTTGCTGATAATTTGATTTTGGATGGACTTTCCGGGGGCTTCAAGGAGACACCTTCAGCAAAAAGATCAAAAAGAGCAAAGTGAATCCGGCCCACAGGTGTTCACACACCTTCAGCCCAGGTGCCAGGGAGGGTTCAGAATTTTCACTGAGCAAGAAGTCTGAAAGCCAGGTGAATTCTCATGATTTGGAGAATTATATATTGTTATAATTCTTTATGATCAAGATTTCATGTGTTCTTTATCATCTCCACAGTCATGAACTGCTTTGGAGATGTTTTCCTTATGTTCCTTTCATGCGCCTTCATACGCTGACATATCATGACTTCTCCAATATAAAATACCGCCTTGAAACCAGGGTTTGGTGTTGGATCTGTTCACTGTATTTCACTGTTGGATTACAATGATGAAGGACATATATGGATATATTACAAGTACAATGGGATGATTTCAGGAAATGGGGCTCCCCACTAAGCAACCATTACAACTAAGGGATTTTGCAACAGGTTTCCAAGTGGTTCAATTGTTATATACCTAGGTCCACTGAAAGACGTTTTATTTTTGGGCGGTTCCTGTTTCGATCGAATTCCTGTGACACAGATTTGGCGTCATGTTTGTTGTGCTTTGGAATTGTTTTTGTTGAGCTTTGGTGCTGCGTTTTTGATCTCAAATTATGGTTTGCATCATGTTTTTTGGCACGCGTCGAAAGCTTATATGTACATAATTATGTATAATACACATATGTGTATAATATCTCCCTTCAAATTAATGATATTGGCCATTATTTTTAAACTTGCAACCCAGTAGATACCCCCCCATCGCTGTGCCGTGGAGGAAGCCTCTGATGAGGAGGATGAGAAAGGTGGGGCGATCTTTGGTGATTCCTTGGAAGGGTCACCAGACAAAGTATAATAGGTATCAGTATGGATCAGGAGTGGATATATATATATATTATATATATATTACATACATATTATGGCAATAACGCTTACATGGAATAATGTGTCTGTATATAATATGTAAATGTGTAATTGTATACGAACAATGCACATATTCACACAAGAAATAGCTCGATCTATGAGTATTTGTTGACTTGTGATCGTCGGATAATTCACCAACAAACAGGATGGGTTGATACCCAGACTGATTACATAGAGCTGACAAGAACGTGTGGGTGCATGGGTACGCATTCTCTTTCCTCCATAAGATATCAATAGTCATGGAGCCATGGACCTAAAAAGCCGGATGCGGCTTCACATCAATTGGATTTGGAATATCCCATGTTGGTCAATTTTGAGGTTCAAATAGCCTTTTCGGCTTCGGGCTTCGCACTTGAACCACCTCCATCTTTGCGGCAGGTGAAGAAACAGAAGCTTTGCGCGTCTTGGACCGGCCGCAAGGGGTGAATGCTGCCGATTCACGAATTGGTTGGCGATTTGCCCGTGTTTTGTTGCACCTTTTAGCACATTCGGATCAAAGAAAATCTCGTTTTCTCTTACAAGACTTGGCCTCATGTTGCCTCAAATCTCAGGATTGATCATCATCCTTTTGCCCAGATTAAGGGCCATAACTTGGGTTATTCCTCTTCTCCTGGGGTCCAGGGTGCAACCGCAGGAGGAAGCTCAACCAAAGGTGGATGATGTCTTTACATGAAAAAAACACGCAATTTCTATGATTTTTAATTTTGAGTATTAATTGATATTTGTTGCTGAGCCATCTATTTATATGCTTTATAGTTCTATATATATGATATATGAGTATCCGACAAAATTATCAGCATTTGAAAGTAGTAGAGAGCTGCCTTGAACTTTGCTTGCCTTCACAAGAACCTTCATAACCAATAGGGGACGACCCAGCACCGATACCCCTAGATCCCAACAAGTTCCCACAATAATCTGCAGCAGAGTATTGTTTGCGGCAATTCATGCACCATTCCCACCGATACCCCAACCGATACTAACCGATACCCAATCTTGTAATTTTTATCACTTGCCAAGACCATGCCCCACGGAATTACTACTCTTATTTTTATTCTTACTCTTACTCATACTCCTACTCCTGCTGCTGCTGTTGCTGTTGCTGCTATTGCTACTACTCCTACCCCTACCCCTATTCCTGTTGCTACTAAGACTACTACTGCTACTACTACTACTTCTACTACTGCTACTACTATTACTACTACTCCTGATATTACTACTACTACTACTACTGCTACTGCTACTACTAATATTACTATTAGTACTAATATTATTTCTCATTTTGGAACTAATAAAAATATTTACTGCTGAACATTATTAAAAATTAATTGAAATAATTATATTTGAAATAATTACGGGACATAAATAATTTTAATTATTTTTTATATTAATAAAAAATATTAAATATAAAGTGTCATTTGCATAGTTGTGGCATGCAACTGATTCCACCTAGGTATCCATTTCACTTAGGTGTTTCAACGCGGCCTTCCGGCCCAAAACAGTGGGTGGGCAACACATGCCGAACTGCGCTACGCTGAAAAGCTGCTGACTTCGTGTGCATCGCAGCTCCTGTCAGAGAACTTCGTGTGTCTCGACCTGCTTCTTGGAACCCCAGAAGTGACATTGGTAGCGGAGTGGTTGACACCGTTCCAGCTGCGCACTCCAACCTGAAACTCTACAACTACCACTTCACCTACAACCCTGTGAATCACTTTTACAACTTTCTGGACAAGATCTATCGTGCTTGCATTGCATCGTTTCTACTTCCTTGAGTATACCTCGGACCTCGGGCTTAGCATTTGCAGTGCTTCTCTTCTACTTGGACATTTGCAGTGCTTCTCTTCTACCTGTACTCCAGCAGTGCTTCTCTTCTACCTGGACCCTTGCAGTGCTTCACCTCTACCTGGACTTTCCTGAGTATAACATGGCGACAGCTGCAAGTGGTGCTGCGACGGCATCCCTGGACCAACAGAGCACGAGGGATAGCTACATCCCCATCTTCGATGGAACTCTTGCTGGATACAAAGAATGGCGCAAAAGGATCACCATCTACGCAAAGAAGATGGAGCTGACGAACCGCAAGAATGAGTGCGTCTTGAACTTGCTGGGATCTTTGCAAGGAACTGCATGGAAGTTGGTGGAGGACTTTGACCTTGAGAAGGCAAAGGAAGAGACGGCTTTCAAAGACATCCTGTCTTTGCTGGATAGTGCATTCCAGTACGACAGTAAGGTCGAGCTACCTGCGGACTGTCGAGCTGCCTGCGGACTTCTCCTCCTACTTCGAAGCTTCTGGTCGCAGGAGCGGCCAGACCTTGCTGCAGTATATCACTGACCATGATGAACGCCTTCGCCGTTTGGAAAAGCATGGTGTGACCTTGCCTGCAGAAGTTCAAGGATGGCACCTCTTAGCCAAGGCCAACATCACCAAAGAGCAGAGGCAAATGGTGATAACACAGGCAAACAGCCTGGAACGCTCCAAAATCCAGCAGGCCATGTACTCCATCCTGGGGCAGGACTACAAGCATAGCCACTTGCCTCACAACGCAAGCAGATGGTCTTCCTCTCGACCTTCTGGTTCTGGCAAAGGGCGTGGTTTTTACGCCGATGAAGATGCTGCCTACGATGATGAAGATGGATGGGGCTTCATGGCTGAGGATGACGACATGGCCTACTATGAATACGACGATGGCTCCTGGGACAACGATGAGTATGCCGACTTTGATGCTGATACTGCGTACTTCCAGGAGTCTTGCAATGACCCGGCCGAAGATAGCTATGGCTTTGACCCTGCGGAGTATGATGAGTGTTTTGCGAGCTACATGGATGCCCGCAAACGTTTCAATGAGCTGAGAATGTCACGTGGCTTCTTTCCTGTGGTTGCCTACGACCCCAATGCTGCTGGTTCCTCTAACACTGGCCAATCACCGATGCCACCAAAAGGCAAAGGCAAGAAAGGCAAGAGCAAGGGGCGTGGCAAGAACCTCTTCAAGTACAACAAGCCGCCGATGAAGCTACATGATCCAAAGGGTCGTGTACAAGCCGCCATTGGTCCTCAATGTCTTCGATGTGGATCTTCGACCCACAAAACTGCTCAGTATACTCAGGGAACATCAAAGCCAACTCCGAAGACATCACCTGCTGGTCCTAACAAACGTCAAGCTACGGAGGGTGTTATATCAACTTCCATGATGGACCCTGAGAATGGTATGGTGATCTTCGAAGATCAGGAGGGTTCTCAGAAACCCGACTGTGCAATGATGGACCCAGGAGCTTCATCCTTCCTTATGGGATTTGGTCCGCTGTCTCGATACATCGACCACCTGAAGAAGCTCCAGTTTCCGGTACATGAGATTGTCTTCAAGAAGGCCAACAGTACTTTTCACTTTGGTGGCGACCACAAGGCAATCAGCTCTTGGACTGTGTACCTGCCGATCTTTGTCAACCACAAGTTTGGCTTGGTACAGGCATTCCTGCTCCGAGGAGAAACCCCTATGTTGCTTGGGCGACCGATTTTAAAGGCACTTGGAATGGCGGTGGACTTCTTGAACGACCGCATCAAGTTTGATGGCAGTGAATGACGTGATGCTACTCTTGGCCGGCATCATGAGTACTTGCTGCCCCTCACAGAGGACTATGATCCATCGATCATTGCCGATGGAGCTGCCTTTGACTTGGTCCTTGAAGATGAAGATGGCCCCAATTTCACCCTGGAGTACTTCCAACATGCAGAGAATGTTTTCATGGCTGATGAAACAGCACCTCTTGAAGGATCACTTGTCCTGAAGGGCAAGCAACTGAAGTCACTGGACACGTCAGTGTTGACTCGCCTGAAAGCTGCAGAGGCCTACATCGCCCAGACGCTCCACGACATGGAAGAACGTAAACCCAGAAAGCTTTGGGAAGTCTACTGTGGGCATGGACGAATTTCTGATGTTGCTGCATCGTTTGGCATGGAGACTCAGGTGTTTGGATTTGAGATTGGTTGGAATTTCTCTTTGAAATCCCATCAGCGAGCCTTCATGGACTTACTGGCTGAAGAACTTCCTGACGAAGTGCTGATGTCTCCAACCTGTGCACCCTGGTCTCCCATGCAAAATGCAAACATGAAGGATGAACGTAAGTGCCAACAACTTGAACAACTGCGAGAATGGCACCACCGCGTCCACCTGAAGTTTTGCAGGAATGTTTACTTGGAGTAACTCAGTGAAGGAAAACATGCTCATTTGGAGCAGCCAACACCTGCACTTTCATGGCGGACCAGTGCTCTCAAAGACCTTCCAGGACATCGAACTCGCTTGCATCAATGTCAATATGGCTGTGTATGTCAAGACAACGATGGTTTGTGGCGACCTGTGCGCAAAGACACCACCATTTTGACTTCCAAGACTGCTGTGGCACAGGCCATGAATTTGCTATGTCCTGGAGATCACCAACACTGCCGTCTTGAAGGGTACATGAAAGGCTTCAGAACTTTGAAGACTTCCTTTATGGAGGACTACCAACCTGCGATGGCTGCCACATTGGCTGCTGCTTTGGCCACACCTGAGACTCCACATCCCTGGGACTTTGGATTTGTAGTCCAGGAGATCAAGGAGCATGCTGGCAAGATGATCGACTTGCATGTCGAGGGCAAAACTGAAGCCCTGCGGGTTGTCCAAAAGCTCCACCGCAACCTTGGCCATCCTTCAACCAAGTCTCTGGTTGAGCTGCTTCAAAGCCGCAATGCCAGTGAAGCAGTGATCCAAGTTGCAGGTTCCTATGTTTGCGCTGCTTGCTCACGATACCGCAAACCCAATCAGCCTGCACCTGCAAACCTCCCTGATGTCGAGCGCTTCAACCAGAAGGTTCAATCCGACATCTTTTGGATCAAAGATGGCAAGGTGAAGTACCCCATTTTGTCCAACATCGACATGGCCACCAAATACCAGACAGCAACTTTGCTGCGGCAGGAAAAGACCGATGACTTCATCACTGGTTTTGAAAGGTCTTGGATTGCCCACTTTGGGCCACCTGCCACTTTGGTGACCGATGAAGGACGTGGATGGCTGAGTGATCAGATGGGCGAGTGGAATGATGCCCATTCAATCTTTCATGAAATTGCCCCTGGAGAAGCTCACACCAGGCTGAACCTTGTTGAAAGGCGCCATGCTGTGCTGAGGAAAAGCCTTGAGGTGTACATGATGGACTTGGACTTGCATGGGCCCGATGGACTTCGAACGGCCCTGACGTACATCCTCCCTCAGCTCAATGCCCAGCCTACGGTGTCTGGCTTTAGCCCTTCTCAATGGCTTCTTGGATTTCAGCCCTCCATTGGCAACCTCTTGATTTCAGACCAGATCACTCCAGCACATCTTTCAGGCGGTGCTTCTTTTGAACAAGCTCTTCACCGTCGAAATGTGGCAAAAGCTGCCATTCTTCAGGCAGACACAGATCAAAGGTTGAGACGAGCTTTGTTGCGGCGCTATGCCGGCGAGAACATACCTTTGACTGTTCGCCAGACTTGCTTTTTCTGGCGTGACGCTCGTGAGAGCGATCTGGTGAAGATACGTTGGAAAGGTCCTGCAAAAGTTTTGATGGTGGAAACTGATGGTGATGGCAAACCATCATGCTACTGGATTTGCTACAAGACTCAGCTGATTCGCTGTGCTCCACATCATTGCAGACCAGATTTCCACACGTTAGCCACCAATGCCGTTGACAACTTGCAAGAGGCAAAGGCAGTGATTCAGCAGATCAAATCACGTGGTGTGACTCGCTATCTTGATCTCTCCAAGGTCAACAAGCAGCACATCGATGATGTTGGTGAGGATGAGGAAATGATCTCCAACAGCTCTGGCGGAGAACAAGTTGCAAAGCGGAGACGACTGGACTTGTTTCCTGCACCTTCAGTTTCCTACGAGCCTTCCCTTGCGGATGAGTTTGAAGTTCCCATTCCTCCAGAACCACATGATGCTGGACCTGCCATGTTGCCTGTGACAGTCCCTCAACATGGTGGACTACAAGAACCTGGTGATGCAGATCCTGATGGAGTTATCGATGAACCTTCAGCTGAACAATTTCCTCCAACTCCTATGGCACCATCATCAACTCCTCGAACCTTCACTCCAACTCTACCTGATCAACCTTCTCCACCTCTACAACCTTCACATGATCTACCTCCACAACAACCTGAAACTTCAGCTGCTGAAACTTTTCAACAACGAAGAGATCGCATGGATCGACAAGAGATGCTGCCAATTCTCTTTGGTCCCAATCGACGTCAACGAAGTCATGATGGGCCCTATGTGAGACCAGACAATGCCGACGACCTGACAAATGTGGCTTTTCAGGTCGAAGATATCAGCGATGATGGATTTCCTGCTGATTGGCATTTCAAGGCCGAAACTGGTTTCTTTGAATTGCGGCCTGGGACCACCAATAGAGATTTCTGGGAGATCAAAGCTGGCTGCCTGCTGCGACATCATGTTCAACCACGAAAGACTTTGTTTGATCCCCATGGTTTCGCTGACATTCCCATCCCTGTTGAGAACCTGGATAGCACCCGCATCATTGTCCATCGCACACTTGATGGCCAGATCAACTCGTTTTCTGATGATTTTCGAGGGTACCAGCACTTTGCCAAGGATTTGAGGAAACATCGACTTCCACAACAATGGTTTGGAATAACAATTTTTTAAATTTGTGCTGAAACCAGGAAAGAGCTTGGAATGTCCGCGTTGGATCAACGCAGCAGTACAAAGAAAGTTGCCCAGGACACCAAAGTGCAGCGGAAGAGAACTTTCCGCCGTGACTATGCCAAGGCCAAAGGCGAGGTTTCTGAGAAGAACCTGATCCAGGCGGAAAAGGAGCTCTTTTACCATGCAAAGATGAAAGAGTTGAAAAGCTTTTTCGAATGTGGAGTGTGGGAATTTGCGACCACCTCAGACTCCATTCCTGAAAGGACTCTGACCAGCCGTATGCTTTTGAAATGGTCGAAGAATGCTGATGGCACACCTCGTGCTAAGGCGAGGCTGGTCGTGAGAGGTTTCAATGATGTTGATGCTTTGAATGGTGAGCTGCCCACTGCCAGTCCAACCACCAGCCGACTTAGCAGATCGCTGCTGTTGTCAATCTCAAGCTGCCTTCACTGGAAAGCTTAGGCTGCTGATGTCGCTACTGCGTTTTTGCAAGGACTTCCTCAAGAGCGATCGCTGTGGCTGAAATTGCCTGCGCAGGCATTGGAGATTCTGGGCGCCAGCCCTGACACCAGGATGTTTTTGAAGAAGCCAGTTTATGGGCAGATCGACGCTCCAAAACGATGGTACTTGGAAGCTCTGAGACGTTTGGAATCCCTCAACTGGAAGCGACACCAGTTGGACCCATGTTGCTTCATGCTTTACGATGAGAACGTTTTTGAGGGCGACTTCCTAAAACTGGTTGGTATTCTCATCCTCCATGTGGATGACATGTTGGCTGCTGGCGATGAATCTTCTGCCACCTATGTTGAAGCTGAACACAAACTGAAAGAAGTTTTCAACTTCAGAACCTGGCAGGACGACAAGCAGGTGCTGGAATACTGTGGTGTGCAGCTCGAAAGAAAAGATCATGCCTGGGCGATCCACCAAGAAAGCTACTGGCACAAGGTCAAACCAGTGACCATTCACAAGGGCCGCTCTGCAGAAGATGAGATGAATGAACATGACAAGACCCAGCTTCGTGCCTTGCTTGGGTCGCTGCAGTGGCCTGCCGTTCAAACTGCTCCACATGTGCAGTGCAGTGCTAGCCTCATTAGTGGCATGCAGAAAACAAACAAGTTGAGAGCCATAATTGAGGCCAACCAGCTGCTCAAGTTCGCCAAGCAGAACCTTGATCTGCGCTTGCGCTATGTGCCCCTGAAGATCAACAGCCTGAGTGACCTGCGCCTTTGCATCATGTTCGATGCAGCCCATGGCGTGCGAGAGGACCATACCTCTCAAGGGGGATACCTGGCCTTCCTGACCACTGATGAGATTTTTCAAACTGAAACTGATTACCATGTGCTCGAATGGAGGAGTTTCAAGCTCCCACGGGTAGCCCGCAGCAGTCTCAGTGCAGAGGCTCAAGCGTGTGACCAGTCAGCAGACATTGCCGAGTATATCGCTCGCTTTTGGTCTTGCTTGCGACGGCCAACTGAGAAGCTGCGCGACTGCATGGATGAGGTTTCCACTTTGAAACCATGCCTCATCACAGATGCAAAGGCCCTGTACGACTCCTACCACAAGGAGAGTTTGGCTGGATCATCGTCTGTGGACAAGCGCACTGGCCTTGAGATCAGAGTTGCCCGTGAACAAGTTTCCTCTCTGGGTGGAAGTTTGCGATGGGTCAGCAGTGAACGCCAATATGCTGACTCACTCACCAAGATGAGCTCTCGATCCTTGCTGGCCGAGCGCATCAGGTTCCACAAGATGAAATTGGTTTGGGACTCTCAGTATGTCAGTTCAAAGAAGAAGACTGCGGAAGAGCGAGAAGCCAGTAGAAATGAGTTTGCAATACCGAAGGAGAAGAAAAGTGATTTACAACCAACTACGCTTTCAACCTCAACAACCCAATCAACACCTACAACTGAAACACCACTCAACACCAACATGTTTGAAGAGTGCGACGCTGAAAAGTATGAGCAGGAGCTTGACGAGCCCTATGAGCCTGTGGAGGCCTATGCTGGTGTCCCTGCGAATGTCAAGATGATTGTGTATGCCCTTACGTGCTACACTGCGCTACCAGCTGCTGCCGCCTTGCATGAGCCATTGGACCATGAACATGGACGATGGGGAATTTGGATTTTTCTGACCATTTTGGTCATGCTGCTCTTTTGTTTGGCCTACGCTTTTGGCTACAGACGTGGCCTGCGAGCCCAACGTGCCCGTCAAGCAATCACCCTGGATGATGCATATGCCAGGTTGGATAGGCTGCAAGATCGAAATGATCGACATGATGAAGAACTCAACAGCTGCGCGTGCTTCTTTTGGATGAGACTCAACGATATCGTTTGCAGCTGCTGGAAGTTGGACATGAGCGTGACTTGCTCTTAGGTGAGCGCCGAGCCGCGAATGTCATGGCTATCATGATGGAATCTCAGCTGAGACAGCTGACTTTCATGACAGGTCGCATTGACCGCCTTCGCAGCCTGATCATCAACCATCAGCCACCTTGTCCCTTGGGAAATTCAATTTTAGTTCAGGAGAATTTGGACGGAGCTGAATGGCATCTGGATGCAGAGTGGCCGGTTTTGACCTTGAACCGCACTCCAATAGCAGAGCTGCCTCATTGCGAGATGTGCGCTGCGCGCGACCTT
>CAMXCT020001125.1:578371-643371 GCA_947184155.2 Cladocopium goreaui
TTATCCCGCGGTTTCTTTTGTAACGCTCCAATTACATATTATAATATAATATCTATTTTATATATATTATTTATTTTCCAACCTATAAATAATAAACCATTAATATATTAATTTTATATATTAAATTATATATTTTTATATAATAAATTATTTAAAAATATTTTTTTATACAAATAATTTAGCCTCTTATTTATTTATATATTTATAAATTTATTAAATATATTTTAAAATCCATTTCCATAAATTAATTCCTAAAATTTAATATAAAATTTATGAGGATAAATTTTTCCAAAATTCAATATATCGAAATTATTTATATACATATGATAAATTTGGGATCCCTGCCAAATGATTGGATCCAAAAATAAATTGTTCAATAATCAATTCTATAATTGGATTTTTAATATTATTGTATTAATATTATTATATCAGATTGTGATTCCAATACTAGCATGTACTAGCAATATTTTCTGGGATGGAATTGCCAAGGGACGGGGGCCACATTCGCCCCTGAAAGAGGGTCACATTCGCCCCTGAACCAAAAGGGGTCACATTCGCCCCTGAAGCACAAAACTTTCAATGTGGTACTCAACCCTTTAGGGTTAAACCTGGGGACAAGGGGACATGTAGGGGGACTGGGGAACCTTTAGGAGGGACTTGGGGGCATATGGTAACTTGCCTCTCTATTCAATATGTTGCTCAACCCTTTAGGGTTAAACCTGGGGACAAGGAGACATTTAGGGGGACTGGGGAACCTTTAGGGGGGACTTGAGGGCATATGGTAACTTGCCTCTTTATTCAATATGTTACTCAACCCTTTAGGGTTAAACCTGGGGACAAGGGGACATTTAGGGGGACTGGGGAACCTTTAGGGGGGACTTGGGGGCATATGGTAACTTGCCTCTCTATTCAATATGTTACTCAACCCTTTAGGGTTAAACCTGGGGACAAGGGGCATTTAGGGGGACTGGGGAACCTTTAGGGGGGACTTGGGGGCATATGGTAACTTGCCTCTCTATTCAATACGTTACTCAACCCTTTAGGGTTTACCCTGGGGACAAGGGGACATTTAGGGGGACTGGGGGACCTTTAGGGGCATCCAAACCGTCTTCGAAGGTGCTCGAAATGGATCTTACAACCTAGCATCCATAGTGTCCTGGAAGTTGATTGAAATGGCTGTTGGAACGTAGCATCCAAAGCATCTTCGAAGTTGCTCGAAATGGATGTTACAACGTAGCAATGGTAAACCGTAGCATCCATAGTGTCATGGAAGTTGATTCAAATGGCTGTTGGAACATAGCATCCGAGGCGTCTTCCAAGTTGCTCGAAATGGATTGTACAACGTAGCATCCATAGCGTGCTGCTAGTTGATTGAAATGGCTGTTGGAACGTAGCATCCAAAGTGTCTTCCAAGTTGCTCGAAATGGGTGTTACAACGTAGCATCCATAGCGTGCTGGAAGTTGATTGAAATGGCTGTTGGAACGTAGCATCCAAAGCATCTTCGAAGTTGCTCGAAATGGATGTTACAGCGTAGCAATGGTACACCATAGCATCCATAGTGTCCTGGAAGTTGATTGAAATGGCTGTTGGAACGTCGCATAGCACGTGAATATGACTCTCTAGGGGGGAAAAATCCTTTTGAGGCTCTGAAACTATTGCGCCTGCCACGCAAAAGCAGGGGTCACATTCGCCCCTGAACGAGGGTCACATTCGCCCCTGAACCCACTTCATCGCACTTCATTCAGGGGCAAGTGCGACCCAACATGGTTCAGGGGCAAATGCGACCCCCGTGCCGCCAATGATCATGAAACCTTTTGACAATGATCCCTGTGGCAATCCTAAAGCTGCAACAATCCTGAGCTCAGAGGTTCCAAACTACATGTTCATCGTACGTTCACAACCATTCGCATCCAAAATCGATGTGGCCTTAAAATCGCAAGCATTTTTCAATGCTGGACGAGGCATCGCTTGGGCTCAGCTTGGCAGCAGGATTTCCCAGGCTCTCCTGGTGGCTTCAACCCCAGTCCTTGGGGATCATCCCATCTTTGGTGCTATGAAGCAGTCACCGGCATACCTACCAAAACAACCCAAGAAAATGTAGCGCAAACAAAACAGGGCTTTGGGATAAACAAGCATCCAACATCATTCCAAAAGAATAACACCCCGTCCAAAATCCGGTAAAACATCGTGATTTGCAAGCAATCTTTTTGGAGAGGCATGATTAAATGACAGTCTATTTCAGAAGAACAATTTGTAGTTAGTAGCTAGTGGTCCTTTAGAAAAAAGAACGTGCGGTGGTTACGATAACGATAACTCTTCGGAAGAGCGGTAATGAAACCTCAGGGCACCGAATTCAGTGCTCAGTGATACTGCCGTAATGGCTTTTGCATATTCATTTGACGTTTGTAAGAAATAACATTTAGATACATTTGTGTTACCTTCTTTGGTGACCATATATGAGCTGCGGAAAATATTCAACCTCATTTTACCAAAGACCGTAGGTGTTTCCTTACCATTTTGCTGGAATCACTGGAATTGGGGGAATCATTCTGGGGTCGTCCCCAATTGATTTTGACAGGTTGAGGAAAAACTTCAAGGTGATGGGCAATCCAGTGCTTATCTCATCATGTCATAATTTACTTGAGAATATTACGCATAATCCATGAATGCCCATGATATACAGTATAATTCATGTAATTGATCCATTTTTTTCTCTTTGTTCCATATCATTGTTTATGGTCCAACACGTCCAAATTTACATTCAATACAATATTCTCCATGTGAAAAGTTCGCCAAATATTTCCTGAACCGATTTTGACTGAAACCATGGCAAGTTTGCCCATTTCTGAAGGGACATCTCTTCAGATCTTGGAACACCGAATCACCTGAAGCTCCCTGTCCTCACCGTCTTCTGTCTCGTGCATCTTCTCTTCGTCTTCGATCCTGGAGTTTTTTCAAATCGAAATCTCGTCAGGATCAGCTGATCAGCTCATGCCTTCAAACTTTGAACCGTCCAGCTCAAAGGTTCCCATGTTTCCACACAAGAAATGGTCCCAGAGATATCCATCACATGACATCACATGTGAATAATGTGAGCATGGCTCGTGGCATGCGGGCTGTGTTTTTGGTAGGAATCCATGGGTGAAGTGTGTTGGAAGGAACCACATGACATTTATATAATACATGAAGTTTGCTTCTCCTGCTAGCTCCATCCAAAATTTCGTTCACCTGTATAATCTGTGCAGGTTTGTAGTTTCCTCCATCTGTGCCTTTTCAAAAAAGGTATGCAAATCATCCACAGTTCATCAATAATTCTGGATATATCATCAAAATCATCCAATATATTCCCATATATGTAGCGCACAGGCTACGCTGGATCTGTCAGCGGATCTGGCATGCTTCCGCCCCCCGGGTCCTCGCGGCCGCGGCTGCGATCGCGATCCTTGGCCGTGCGATCCATGGGAGTGAGATGTAGCTGTTGACAGGATGAAGGGTGGTATCAACATCATCATCATCATCATCATCATCATAAAGATCATGGTCGTCGTCGTCGTCACCATCATCATCATCATCATCATCACCATCATCATCGTCATCATCATCATCATGATCATCGTCGTCATCGTCATCGTCATCGTCATCATCAACACAACCATCTTGCCAGGGTCGAGTTGGTGGCATTGCCCTTCTGGGAGATCTTTGACCAAACGGTTCCCTGGATGTTCCTTTTCTCAACCAACCACTTTCAGCCGGATCCAACTGTGCAGTTCACAAACAGTACTGCATAGTACTGCGGTACGCGTGGTTCGAGTTGGAAATCCCAGCAGTCCGGGAGCTGCAAAACATCAAAAGAAGCAGGTCAATGATATCAATGATGCTAGATGGTCTGCTTGGACACCTTCAGATTCCATTGCTTTTCTTGAACGTGTCTTGTCGCCGGCCGCAACTGAGTTTCCAGCCTCCCGACCTCGGAAAAAGTCAAGCGGTTTGAAGCCGGGCTGGAGCTGTGTTTGTCTCCTTTTTTCCCTCGCATTGGCTATCCATAAATCCAAATGATATCTACGCAAATCATTGCAGCCCTCTCATGGGTTGCTGCCTCAGGGTGATTCTGAAGCTTCAGAACCAGAACTCACAAATGCTCATAGCTTCTCAAGGTCAATGAAGATTTGCGGCACCGCTATTCCTGCCTGCCACTCAAATCCACGGAGGAGACTAATCAAAAAGAAAAGCGCAAAATCCAGCGACAAAAACCAGATCTGGTCATGTTGTCCTACCATGTCCTGCCTCCAAGTTCAAATAGGAGGTCTGGACTCGCCGGATGCTGGCTAAACCGCTGCTTTCCACTTTGACCTTTGGAAGCTGGGCTCAAGGCTCACGGGATGGGAGGTTGACCATGTAATTGCTACCAAAAGAACTGCATGGTTTCCCGAGAAGGGCTTGAGACCGTACTATTGTACCAACTTTATCTGGGTTTTCCGGCATTCCCTTTTCAATCTTCTCTTTGGTTTGCACTAGCAACCTCTATAACTATATACATATTATATTATATTTGTTTATTGCCTCAAATTTTCCTGTAGATTTTCTCTCAAATCAATCCCGGAAGTTTTAACCCCATCCCATCTCAGGCAAGCGACTGCCACAGAGACCGCGATGTCAATGGCGTTGCCCAGTGCTGTGAGTCGTAGATGCTGCACTGGACCCGGGGCCTACGCGGCAGCCATGAGAAGCAACCCGACACCAAAGCCGCCCATGCGACCAGGGAAGCTGATTGAAATCATGGAGCAAAATCGGCATCATATAGCACATGCATATGTCTATACATGCGTTACTTGAAAAAAACACATGTTCTTGCATCTAGCTATGAAAATCCTGCGCATACAGCCGGGCACACACGCGCACACACTTGCTCAGAACAATCTTTGCGAATTCTGATGTGGAATGCATCGAATCTTACGTGCAAAAACACGCCATTAAACCTGACAGGAAAAGTATGCAGACAAGATCAGAGAAGAATCTCGAAGTTTGTATTTCCACGTCCTTGCTAGATGCAAATCGTTCCCTCCCTGACATCAAGTTTGGTTTTAACAATTGTTTGAAAACGACATGCCGGTTCTTGGCTTAGCCGGTTGCCATTGACGAAAAACTGGAAAATTGCAGGTACGTTTTCACAGGAACATTGCAGCGTCTTCGTTGGCGGCTGACTGCAATGTTCCCCAGCGGCATACTCGAGCCAATGTCCCCCTGCTTGAAATGAAATGAGATAATGCCAACACAAACCCAGGAAATTTAACTCTTTTCCCCTGCCAGAAGAAAAATGAAGAAGGACCAGGTAAAATCGGAAGTAGAAGTTTTACATCTTTTCAGATGGTTCACACACACACACACACCCTCCCGCGGGAGGGTGGGAAATTTAAGGTCCGGACAATGAGATGAAAATGAAATTGAAAGGAAATGAAAGTGAGGTGAAGATGAAAATGAGATGAAAGTTACTTAACCAGGACGCGAAGAGGGGAACGCAAAAGAAGAGGGAAGGAGCAAACACCAACACAGGAACCTGGCCCAAAGCGGGCAAACCCTGAAAGGGCAAGGGAAAAGAAAAGCGGAGGCCGACGGACACAGAACAAGACCAGCGGAGGGGGGGAGGACGGAAGCGCCTAAACCAACCTACCACAGCGAAACCTACGCCTACCTAAGCACGCGCAGAACCCAACCTACCTGTAGAGAGGAGAACACATGAAATAGGGGACCCATGGGGGACTAGTTAATGAAATTTGAAATGATGCATCCACATGAAGTGCAATTGTCGTGATAAGGCTCAAGGCCCTCCGTATTCAAGTCAACCCCATGGACAGCCTACGTCGTCAACCCTTGAATTACGTGCACAATTGAACCTCACCAGAGTAACCAAAAGAAAGTGACCACACCTGTAAAGCATGTCCTATTGCCTGGCCAAAACATGACATGTGACAAATGAAATCAGTCTCTCTCTCGAGCATTGCTGAAAAAAGGAGATTGTTGTCGCGGCTTCAGCCTACAAACCCTTGGAAGTCTGGCAAAAATGGTGAGGCCAGTCACAGCGGTAGACTGTTTAACCAAAAGACGACCGACAGAGTGAAACCTGAAAGGTGAACGGCTGTTTCACTTTACTTAAGCGAATTACTAAATTAAGATGTGTAAATTCAGACATCGGGTCGTTGCATCCACATTCTGCTTAGAAAAGCATTCCCCGGAGGGTTCATGCCACCTTGACGAATCCAGCATGAATCACACACTTGCTCAGAACAATCTTTGCGAATTCTGATGTGGAATGCATCGAATCTTACGTGCAAAAACACGCCATTAAACCTGACAGGAAAAGTATGGAGACAAGATCAGAGAAGAATCTCGAAGTTTGTATTTCCACGTCCTTGCTAGATGCAAATCGTTCCCTCCCTGACATCAAGTTTGGTTTTAACAATTGTTTGAAAACGACATGCCGGTTCTTGACTTAGCCGGTTGCCATTGACGAAAAGCTGGAAAATTGCAGGTACGTTTTCACAGGAACATTGCAGCAATGTTCCCCAGCGGCATACTCGAGCCAATGTCCCCCTGCTTGAAATGAAATGAGATAATGCCAACGAAAATCAGGGAAGTTTAACTTTTTTCCCGTGCCAGAAGAAAAATAAAGAAGGACCAGGTAAATTCGGAAGTAGAAGTTTTACATCTTTTCAGATGGTTCACACACACACACGCAAATATATTAATATAATATATATATATGTATATGTATATATATATATATATAACTAGGGTGAAGGCTGGGGGTTCCCCGGAAGACAATTGCATTTTATTTGTATAGATATGGAAAATGTTGATTTTACAGTATGTTTTACAGTGTTTTATGCTCTTCTCTCAAATTTTTCGATCAGTAAAAGTTGCAATGTCGGCGCGGATAAACTTGACGTTTGTCCGCGCACAAAAATGATAAAGTTACATCTTCCATGGATGGCCAAAAATGTGTGCAACATCGAAACCATTGGAATTGCGGTTTCATGGATTTTTGGTCGTTTTGTTGACAACTAGAAAATGTCATAATTCACTGGAGAACCATGGGCGACATGTACATCACACCTTTTTCTTTTTCACGTACACAAAAGCTTTTTGAAGCAGTTGCTTGGAGCGAGAGCACCATTGGTCTTCTCACAGTGCAGTCGCAGTAACAACAGCTTCAACGAAGCTACATCCTCAAGGTTTCAACAGCTCTCAACCCAACGCGCTCCACATGACGTTATTACACCCTTCCCACCCCCCACCCCTCCTTAACTGTAAACAACAACGATACTTGCAACGTAACAACATCTTCAACGAAGCAACATCCTCAAGGTTTCAACAAGTCTCAATCCAACGCAGTCCACATGACGTTATGACACCCCCCCCACCCCCCCACCCCCCCATCTCTATACCATAACGACGTTTATAGTACATGACAAGACTGAGGGTTCCTGGAAGCTCCGGGGAACCCCCAGCCTTGACCCTATAACTATATTAATGTCAAGTCAGGATTAATCAACCCCGCCGGATTAATAAACCCCCGCTGCTCCCCCCCAAAAAAATGTGATTTAAAAACAGGTGGCCCCCCCGGATTAATAAACTCTTTGGCCTACCCCCGATTAATAAAACCCACAGTGCTGAAATTCATTTTTTTTAATCCAAAATTCTTTATTTCCAATTCTTTTTGTTGTTCAATGTTTTTCATCATGTTTCATCAATCTCAGACACGTGAGATTTTAGCAATCAAATCTTATGGGTTCCATGAGATTGTGACAATCACATCTTATCAAATTCAATGGGATCTTACGGGTTCCATGAGATTATGACAATCAAATCTTATCAAATCCAATGGAATCTTATGGGTTCCATGAGATTTTAAGACTCAAATCTTATTAAATCCAATGGAATCTTATGGGTTCCATGAGATTATGACAATCAAATCTTATCAAATCTCATCATATCCAAAAGTTTATGGTTCAGAGGGCGCTTATTATTAAGGGGGAACACCAGGAAAGACCTTACAAGGTCCATCTGACCTTGTTGGGGGGGGTTCTTAATCCGGTGTTGCCATTATATAATATGTACATATGTGTGTGTGTGTGATAAATATATATATATATATATACATTGTGGTTAAAATGAATAACCCATGTCGCTCAAAGCTCTGAAATTACACGTTCACCAACACTGCGAAGAAGTGTTTCGAAACTCACGTCTTTGCTGCTGAGCTGCTGTTTCTCCCTCCTTTGCTTCGAAGTGGCCCTGGAGCATCCGTTCAGCAGAGCGGATGTATAGCCCTGCCCGGCATGAGGTAACTGGTGGTCAAGACAAGTGCTTGGCTTTGGCTGATTCAAGCTGCAGCTCCCGGAAAAATGGGAAAGCATGGAAGAAAGAGATCCGAAACACAGCGAGATAAATATGGCAGAATCTAGCAGAGCATGCTGAAAGCCTTTAAACATGCAGAAATAACAACAAACATCAACAAACCCAAATCCCTTCAATGTGCAGCCCACAAGCCACAACCTGCACCCTTCTTGGCAGTCACTTTCATCTCAGTGGCGCCTGCCTCACAGTGGGTCATGGTGGCCCCCATAGAGATAGCTTAGTTTATAAACCCTATTAACATCAATCAACTATATAGTTGTTGTTCAAAACTTAACAGTGAATCCATTTATCATATCCATATATACATATGTACATATAATACATCATTACAACATATCTGTATGTATATATATCTACCATAAAGCCAACAGTTCACCAGACCAAGCCACTGGTGCCGCATCCACCGGTGCCACCGCACTGCCTTTCACCGCTGTTTGGACCATGGCCACGTGGTGCGGCCATCGGCGCAAGGCTTGACCCGTGCGGAAGTCGCGTTCCACCAGGAAATAGCAGAAACGGCCATCGATGCCTGGTGAACGCCCAGAAGATGAGGAAAAACTGAGGGAGAAACCAACTGCTGTGAAGTCGTTTTTTTTTCCCTTTGTGTGTGTAAGCGACTTCCGAATATGGATGCACACTCTTGTGCAAAATACTTCCAAAGCAGCTCAAGTTATTACAGAACTATCGTCATTTCTCACAAGTGCACTGCGAAAATGTTCCGGGTGTGACGATGATGCAAGTTTGCAGGATGGGGGATACGTGCATTTTGAAGGTTAACTTCTACTATAGTTCTGAAAGGGGTCCATCATGAGAAACACAAATGCACAACAAGAGAGAAAGGAACTGTCACAATGATGAAGCCTTGAAAACAGGGAGATCCTTGTCAAAATTACAAAGTGCTCTTTGGAGATGTTTTCCCGGTACTCTCAATGGCAGCCTCGCGCAATATATTTCAATCTTTTGAACTCGTAAAATCAATATATATATATATATATATCAAGGGTCTCAAAAAAGCCCCAAAGTCTTTGCCCAAAATGCCAAGAAAATCCAAGAAACCAATGAAATCCTTGGGATATGGCTGCGGTGACCCTGCATCTCCCTCAATCACCATGTCTCCGGCTGGTAAGGCCAGGCTCACCTGGGCACAGCATGGCACAGCTATCAAATAGAACAGCCATGGAAAGCCCAAACTTTGAAGGTTGGGAATTGGGACCAGCATGGCCATCAAATTAGCCCAGCGCAACTCTCTTCTGTCGATGCGCATCCACAACATTGTGGCACTGTGTTTTCGAGCGTCTGCCTTTGTCAAACCATCTAGAAACGGTGGGGCCCAACACTGGGATCTACACCTGCCAGCAAGGTACCGACCTGCTGATCATGTCCAGCTTCCGGATGCCATCAGCACACTGCGAAAAGGCAGTGTTGCCACGCATAAACAAAGCGGAGGGAAAGGCAAAGGAGTTGGAGGACCTTTCATCCTTCAGGATCTCTTCCTTGGGCTGTTCGAATTTGGTCATTTGAGTCACTGAAGGCAAAAGGATTTCTGAAAGGGGCAAGGGATTACTAAGAGATTTGGTGCAAGTTTGTGATATTGGGCCATATGGGTATAGATTTTGATATGATTATGACAAAATCACATGTGAAGGGTCTTGGTGCAGTGGGACGGGTTGAGCCCCACGGATCTTCAGAAGATACATGCCAAGTGTCAGAGGCAGGCTGGTAATCAGCAATAAATCATATTGCAAAGTGGTTCGTAATAAGCTACTGAACCCCCAATCATACCATCCCCAATGTACCAAACTTTCGTAATATGGGGGTGGTTAAAACATTAATTGAACATATAAAAACCATATCAAACCATATTAGATCAACACCATATATATATATTTATATATCCCCCATGTTAGATCATATTAAACACATATAAAGCCCATATTAGATCATACTAGAACATATTAAACCCGTTATCCCCCATATTACATATATAGATCATATTAAAACCATATAAAGCCCATATTAGATCATACTAGAACATATTAAACCCGTATTAAAACCATTAAAAATATCCCAAGCACCACCTCTCCGCCTCTCCGCCCCGGGCTTCCATGGGATCACCTCTATAAAGACCATGTCCCCGACCTGCCGCAACATACCACGTCCAAGTGCCATGGTCTCAATGGGAATTTTTGGGGTATACCATTGGACATACCTGATTTTGAGACCATGGTATCCTGACTTTTGGATATTTTTGGACACATTGATATTTTCATATTGAGAAAAACGCCTACTGGGAAACAAGAAAGTACATTGGGAAAAAATGACCAAAAGGCGCCACCCCGTTTCTGCCTGTCAAAAGTTTACACCCAGGCGAAGGGATAGACAGGAGGTCGCCTGTCAACTTTAACTTTTTTCTGATAATCCTAACATCTTCCGACAATGAACGAACATCGTGGAAGTTTTAAAATATGTAGTGTGAACAAAAAACTGTGGTATCTATCGGGTCAGCAGTTGTCAAACTGGCGATTTGTGCCAACACATGGCATGTCATGCATTGGCCAAGGCACAGAAAAAGAACGTCTCCTGCTGAGCAGCCAAGGCAGTGATCACAGAACCCGAATCTCTTGGACGCATGATGTATTCCTCAGTGCCAGGCGAATCTCCATCACAATTTTCAAGAACTTCATTTTGGTCCAGCTCAGTATCAAGCCTGATTCTGGGTAAAGTGTGATAATTCACTCACCTGAAAAAAGGATAAGAAAGGGATAATTCTCCTTGCGAACCATTGTTTCCGTGACGTCACAGTCGTCACGATAATCCAACCAGCTGGATCCGGTGGCTGCCTGCTCTCGCTGCTGATGAGAGTCCGGCTCCTTCACAAAGTCTTCCACCTAGCCGGCACGACAAAAATGCGATGCCTATTGTTGCCTCTGTATTGATGAACCAGAGTCGGAAAAACAGCAATTAAGGGTTGGCATATGGTGGCATTAGATGACAGATCCAATGAAGAAAAACCTTTTCTTCATAGTCTTTTTGCTCATTGGCTCGAAAAGAAATCGAACAAGTCACCTTCATAACTAAATAAGTGGCCGACCTTCTCCACACAGTTGGCATCAACAGCCGCATGGCTTCCATTGCACTTTGAGACCAACGTCATCTTTCCAGGGAACGATGGCGAGGAGAGCCGCTCCTCCGCCGCATACACCGAGCCATCCTGCTCCAAACAGGATGGGCTGCGCCCTGCATCTGCAGCCCCAGCAGCCAAATCGAACGACACCCAATATGCAGAAGATCGCTTTGATGTGGTAAACGGAGTCATAAACAACCTACCCTTGGGGGATGGTTTATGCCATCGATTTATGATTATTTTTGGGATGATTTGCTATTGAGTTTTCCACTTCATAAATCATTATAAATCATACTGAATCGCTAATCATAAGTCTTACTTGTAAGTCTAGGCAAAATGATAAGACACTCCTCATTCAGTCACGTGCTCAAATCACATCTCGTATCTTTGACCTCTGGAACTTGGGGTTTTGTCACTTGCTATAGCTAATCTATCATTCTGGAGGCCCGTTTAGTCATCATCTTTAGATCACCTCTACACACCCACACACACTGATATAGTATATGACAGGTTCATGAAAAAACAAGATGAAGCCCACGAACCCGAATGCTCACACGTATGTTAATGGTACAGATGTCAAAACACATGGTTATGCAGTCACGCACAATATCTTTCTGCAATAGTTTATATTTGAACAGTCTTGTACATGTTTCCCTTGTTACCAGTCTGCAGTGTGGGGTGGAAAGTGTAGAGTGTGGAGTGTGGAGTGTGAAGTGAAGTAAGGAGTGTGGAGTGTAAAGTGTGGAGTGGGGAGTGTAGAGTGTGTAAAGTGTAGAATGCGGAGTATAAAGTGTAGAGTGTGGAGTATGGAGTGTAAAGTGTAGAGTGTGGAGTCTGGAGTGTACAGTGTGGAGTGTAAAGTGTGGAATGAGGAGTGTAAAGTGGAAAGCGTGTAGAGTGTAAGAGTGTAGAGTGTAGAGTGTGGAGTGTAAAGTGTGGAGTGTAAAGTGTAGAGTGTGGAGTGTAAGTGTGGAGTGTGGAAGTGTGGAGTGTAAAGTGCGGAGTGAGGAGTGTAAAGTGTGGAGTGTAAAGTGTGGAGTGTGGAGTGAGGAGTGTAAAGTGTGGAGTGTGCGAGTGTGGAGTGTAAAGTGTGGAGTGAGTGGGGAGTGTAAAGTGTGGAGCGAGGAGTGTAAAGTGTGGAGTGTGGAGTGTAAAGTGTGGAGTGTGGAGTGGAGTGTAAAGTGTAGAGTGTGTGGAGTGTAAAGTGTAGTGTAAAGTGTGGAGTGTGGAGTGTAAGTGTGGAGTGTGGAGTGGAGTGTGGAGTGAGGAGTGTAAAGTGTGGAGTGTGGAGTGTGGTGTGTAAAGTGGGGAGTGTGGAGTGAGGAGTGTAAAGTGTAAAGTGTGGAGTGTAAAGTGTGGAGTGCGAAATGTGGAGTGGAAAGTGTAGAGTGTGGTGTGTAGAGTGTGGAGTGTAAAATGTGCAGTGTGGAGTGTAGAGTGTAAAGTGTAGAGTGTGGATTGTAGAGTGTAAAGTGTAGAGTGTAAAGTGTAGAGTGTGGAGTGTAAAGTGTAAAGTGACGAGTGTAAAGTGTAGAGTGTGGAGTGTGGAGTGTACAGTGTAGAGTGAGGAGTGAGGAGTGGAAAGTGTAGAGTGTAGTGTAAAGTGTGGAGTGTGGAGTGTAAAGTCTCCGGTGAGGAGTGAGGAGTGTAAAGTGCAAAGTGTAAAGTGTGGAGTGTAAAGTGTAGAGTGTGGGGTCTAAAGTGTAAATTGTGGAGTGTGGAGTGTAAAGTGTAGAGTGTGGAGTGCGGAGCTTCCTCCATAGACACGGCGACGCCACAGGAAAACCAGAGACTCGAGACGAGACACGTGGGTGCAAAAAAACGAGCATTTCGTGCGAGACTTCGTCCAATTTTGATATTTTCCACATGTTATCAAACAGGTTGGAATGTCACAAAGTGCCACGCCTGCCACGCAAAACGACACGACAACCTGCTTGGAAACATTCGAAAAGGTAAGGTTTTCCAGCTTCCCCCATAGACACGGCGACGCCACAGGACACCAGAGACTCGAAACGAGACACGTGGGTGCAAAAAAACGAGCATTTCGTGCGAGACTTCCTCCAATTTTGACATTTTCCACACGTTATCAAACAGGTTGGAATGTCAGAAACTGCCACGTCTGCCACGCAAAACGACAGGACAACCTGCGTGGAAACATTCGAAAAGGACAGGTTTGCCAGCTTCCCCCATAGACACGGCGACGCCACAGGAAAACCAGAGACTCGCGACAAAACACGTGGATGCAGAAAAAACAGCATTTCGTACGAGACTTCCTCCAATTTTCACAGTTGGCAACATGACAAAAGGACAAGTTTTGCAGCTTTCCCCATAGACACGGCGAGGCCACAGGAAAACCGAAGACGCGAGACGATATAGGTGGGAACACCAAAACGAGCATTTCGTGCGAGACTTCCTGCAATTTTCACACTTTGTAGCTGCAAAATCGACGTTTTCCTACGAGTTTTCCTTAGAACCTGAAAATTTGCAACCTCAAAATCGATGTTTCGTGCGAGGCGTCCGTCAATTTTCACCACATCGCACAAAATGCCACGCCTGCCACGGAATTTGCACCTTGTCGCCACTTGACGCAGCCCTGCCAATGCAATTTGCAAAAAACACGCAGCACGACACGTCTAAGGTGCTGCGCCTGCCACGAAAAATGACGATGGACACGTCCAAAGTGCTGCGCCTGCCACGAAAACTGCAACACATCTTCTGAAAACGTCACAAAAGTATTGCGCCTGCCACGCAAAACGACTTTCGACACGTTGCAGAACACGTCTGAATGTCACGAAGTGCCACGCCTGCCACGCGAAACGAAGCAACGACACGTCTGAAACCTCCAAAAATCACCACCTCTGCAGAACTTCCCATAGGCACGGCCATACGGAGTTCGTACGAACGGTTGCGGACGGTTGCGAACGGTTGCGACCGTGAACGCAACGTTTAGCGAACACACCCTCAACCCCCAGACCCCCAGAGTGAAACGGGAACCCTTGCTACGCATTCGGGAAGAACATCAGCAATCTTTAAAGGTCCCATCGCTTCCCACACGTTTGTAGAAAATAACTTACGGCAAATTTAGGGGGTATGGCTTAATGTTGTCTAGCCAATAGTGATCTCTTGTCAATAGTAGAAACATTTTTCCGCAACTCCAATTTTTCTCCAATACTAAAAGTCAATTAGCTCCATTTACTTTTAGTATTGCCAAAAGAGTCATGTTCAGACCTTGTCCAGAGGGCATGGCCAATAGTGGGCCCAACATGGCAATAGTGGAAACTGTTTTTCCAATTCCAATTTTTTCTCCAATACTAAAAGTCAATTAGCTCCATTTACTTTTAGTATTGCCAAAAGAGTCAAGTAAAGCAAATCCTTTTCAAAGCAGCCTTCACTTTTGATTAGCAAAAGCTTAGATTCCAGAAATCTGATCCAATTACCAAACAGCTGATTTCCTTATAAAACCCTTATTAAAAAAGCAAAAAAACAGGTCCACAAAGGGTACCCCCTTTGCAATCCCCAGAATAGCAATAACAAACCTGCACCAGGCATGGCAATAGTGGAAACTTTTTTCCGCAACTCCAATTTTGTTGTCCTCCTTCTCCTTCTCCTTCTCCTTCTCCTTCTTCTCCTTCTTCTCCTCCTCCTCGTCCTCCTCCTTCGCCTCCACGCAGATCCCATCAGAAACCAAACCAAACTCATACAGAATCTAACAGAAACCGACCCTAATCCATGCAGAACCTATGCAGAACATCTCAGAAATCCAACCAAACCCTATGCAGAATCTAACAGAAACCCAACAAAACCATGGAGAATCTATCAGATACATATCATGATCCCAGCTATAGGTTCCCAAAAATTATTATAGGAAGGTTGACCCCCCCCTTAAAAAAAAATAGGGTGGGGGGGGGGCAATTACTATTAGGCAGCCAACATTAAGGAAAATGATGTCCGTGTGAACAGGTATGCCCGAACCTTCAAAGATCAAAGGGGGTATCGATGGGTATCTCTAGTTGGGAATGTCCCATCACTTGCATCGTGTTTGTACAATTTCTCAAAACCAGTGTCCGTCCCATACATGCTTCGTATTGTCGGAGTCTTTGTGGTGGCAAACAGATTGATAACTTTCTCGTACATTATATATATATACATACATATGCATGTTATGTATGTTATGTATGTTATGTATGTTATGTATGTTATGTATGTTATGTATGTTATGTATGTTATATACAGTGCGTGTTATGTATGTTATGTATGTTATGTATGTTATGCATGTTATGCATTTCATGTATTTTAGGAATGTAATGTATGTAATGTATGTTAGGTATGTCAGGTATGTCAGGTATGTTAGGTATGTTAGGTATGTATGTATGTATGTATGTATGTATGTATGTATGTATGTATGTATGTATGTATGTATGTCTGCATGTCTGTATACGTCTGTATGTCTGCATGTGTGTCTGTCTGTATGTCTGTATGCGTGTCTGTCTGTATGTGTGTATGTGTGTATGCGTGTATGTGTGTATGTGTGTATGTGTGTGTATGTAGGTACGGACGTACGTATGTGTGTGTGTGTGTATGTGTGTGTATGTAGGTACGTACGTACGTATGTGTGTGTGTGTGTATGTGTGTGTAAATGTGTGTATGTATGTATGTATGTATGTATGTATGTATGTATGTATGTATGTATGTATGTATGTATGTATGTATGTATGTATGTATGTATGTATGTATGTGTGTATGTATGTATGTATGTAGGTAGGTAGGTAGGTAGGTAGGTAGGTACGTAGGTAGGTAGGTAGGTAGGTAGGTAGGTAGGTAGGTAGGTAGGTAGGTACGTAGGTACGTAGGTACGTAGGTACGTAGGTAGGTAGGTAGGTAGGTAGGTAAGTAGGTAGGTAGGTAGGTAGTTAGTTAGAGAGTAAACATTGGGTTGTAAGCGAAGTTACGTAAATATGCACCAAACAAATAAGAATATCTATGTAACTGTAGCCAAAACCGAAAATTACTAATTGCGGAGACTCAAGGCAAACATGTGTTTAAAGGCTGTCGTGCGCATTGTTTTTCACATGTTTTGCAGCAGCCAATCTGGCAGGTTTGGTAGCGGAGCGCTGCTTTGCAGGCTCTGTTTCACCACCGCTTCCTCCCAGCCCCAGTGCGTGAGGGCTTCCACCTCTCCCTTGACCCGGCTGACCCGGTACTGGCACGGAGTTTCTTGCGAGAGGAACTTGCACCACATGGCTGCAAGATCCGTGTCGCGCACCCTCGCCAGCAAAGTCCGCAGGTCGGAATGCTGGTGGCCCAGGCCCATAGCATTGTAAAGCTTGAAGCGCTGCCGGTCGTCATGGTCAATGACAGCAAAGCCTGGCCTATCGGACCTGCACTGAGCTTCCACGAAGAGCTCATTCTGCAATTCCACCTCTTCCTTTTTGTGCCTGACGACTACCGGCATCAAGCCGGCGTTTGCCAAGCTCATGTCTTGCACAAAGCAGAGGAAGAGGCTATGGGCCAGCTTGGAGGCTTCAACAGGGGCGCTCCAAGCACTGCTGTGCATCAGCAATGGCAAGCTGATGGTGATCTCGTTCACCTTGATGCTGATGCACATCGCATCCAAGAAGTAGTCCCGGGCACGGTATAGGGTGCCACGGGCACACTGCAGCAGTTCAGCTTGGATCATCCCTTCATCCGTGCACCTCACTGGGTAGTGCCCCTTCAAATCTGGGAGATGCGTCGTCTTGTGCTCCACATCTTCAGAGCACTGAACACGCTCAGCAAAAGATTTTGGATGAGCAAACAAGGACTGAAAAGGCGGAGTTGCGTCTCCTTTGCTGGGGGCCATTGGCGAAAAGCTTCCCATCTGCTCCAGTGTGGCCTGCAATGAAGCTGACCATGAATGCCAAGGAAGGTCCACCATAGTGTTTTTCCAAACTCTTGAGGTGTACACGTTTGACGGCCACGCCCAAGAGTCTGAAATTTTGTAATGGTGCTCTACCCCTAAATCCTGCCAAACCGTCTTGCAGTAGGTGATGAACCGCAGCCACTTCTCCACCTTCTGCCTCTGGCTTTCGTGCATCTGAACGGTTTCCTTGCCCAAGCACTCTAGCAGAACGTAGCATCGCAGAGAAGCCCGGGTCAAGGAAATGTATCGCCAAGAGGAGCTGAGAAGGTGGGTCCCAGCATATGTGGCATCCTTGTCTGATCGCCTAGGCAAATAGAGAAAAGCAATTCGCGCTTCAGACCCACCGGCGGCGTTTGGCAAAAAGAATTGGACACTGTGGATGATGCTGAGCGCAGCCTCAGTCACATCCAGGCAGGTAGGTATGTATGTATTAATGTAATGTAATGTAATGTAGTGTAGTGTAATGTAATGTAGTGTAGTGTAATGTAATGTAATGAAATGTATGTAGGTAGGTATGTATGTAATGTATGTAATCTATGTACTCTATGTAATCTATGTAATCTATGTAATCTATGTAATGTAATGTAATGCGATGTGATGTAATCCAATGTAATCCAATGTAAATAATGTAATGTAATGCAATGCAATGCAATGCAATGTATGTATGTATGTGTGTATGCTAGCATATGCTAGCATGAAATTTGGGCCCAAGCGAAAAATACGTAAGGAATCCAGGGGTATGGAATGGGTTGGAGGGTATGAGCGTGGCAGCATCATCTTTGGCCTTTCAACCCAAATATATTTTTGGGTGAAGCAAGTAAAGAAAACGGAGAAAATAAAGGTTATAACACGTATGCCGAGACTTCAAGCACATAATGTGACTAGATGGTGTTGATGATTTGGCCACGTTTTGATTTGCTCTTGGTGTTGTTTTTCATCATACTGCGAGCTTGTTACGATGGCAGCACTCCAAACAACTCTCACCATGCAAAACCTGACAAATAAGGTGGCAGTGTTGTTTTATAGTGTTGTGGACGAGAAACATGATACATATATAAAAGATGGTGGGCCCCTGTAAAACTGAAGACAAGGCTGCACTCAAACGAGGCACGAACAGCTTCAATTGCATCATATCCAGGTCAAGATCTTGTGAAACCTGGAACAACGTGGAACAACAAAAGCATGTCAATCCCCAAGCTCCTTGTCTGCCAGAATAACCTTCTGCCCATCTACTGCACAAAGACACCATCGAGAATCATCCACCTCTCGTGATTCTTTGGTGTCGCAGTTGACAATCAGAAGCTTAGTCTTGGACACGATCAGCACGTGCTTCTCAGTAGCAAGTGCAGGGCATTTCTTGCCTCAAAACACCGATGATGCCAATGGATCAGTCTGGTGGCTGGATGTGGATAGCTAAAAACTCTTCCAACAAAGCTTGGCCGCGGTCATCCGCGGTCCATGTCTATGCCGCATATGCCTCACCTAAACAGAGCCTAGGATGCCTAGGTCTCTGTAATGTGCCACTGAATGATGTCCATCCCTCCATATCCCTCCCCTCCCTCAGCCCATGCACCTTGCCCTGGCGTAAAGAAGGGCTCCAGGGATTGTGCAGCGGGAACTGCGACGATCTCGCCATCTTTGGGCGACTCCGCTGATATCATCATCAACTGCTGTCCTGGGTGCCATGTTGTTGCTGATGATGATCAACATGATATGAGTCATGAGGGATTGTCATTCTCTGAAAGGGGAAGTTGTTCATTATAGTCACAAGCATTCAAGATTTATCCTGATATATCTTGATATATAATACAGATACATGCACATGATCAGCCAAATGGTCGCATGATGTAATTCGCATTCTTTGCACCAACAAAACATCGAACACGGATGACGATACCTCGGCCAAGTAGCCCACCAGCACATAGACCACCCCAGTCTCTGGATCCACTGCTGCGGCCAGCGGATCTCGAAGGTTGTGAGTGTCATAGGTTTCCACCTCTCTACAAACCCCAGTCTGAAGCGACATGAACGCGAAGGCTGTGAGCGGATGAAACCTTTTAGGTGGAGATATGTTTGAATCGGATCGACATGTTTTGGTATCAAGTTTCCAACATTTCTGCATTGGTTACAGTAAAATGTCATTCCAAATCAGAACATATCAGGTCATGTCGATATCGTGTCCTTTTGGTTGGCGTTCGCTTGGTTGACATGTTGTTCCGATGACTTTTGACGCTCCTGATAATTTGTGGGTCAATCAGGATCATCTCAGTGAAAAGGACATGTCAAAACTGAGAGCACCAACTTGTTCTATATCCCAACAATCACATCCATCAGCCTGTCACTTGCGATCCTTGGATAATGATTCCACATATTGTCTGAAACAAAGGATGCTCAGAAATCCCATGATACATATGAATACATCATATTTTCATCCTCTCAAGTTGCTTCAACCCCCCTTGGGGACCATTTTAGAACCCAAATATGGGTTCTAAAATGGAATCTACAAGGGGGGTCTTAGAACCTAAAATTGTTGGCCACTATTCCGTTTTTGGGTTCTAAAATGGTATCTTCCACCTTTAAAAAAATCATTAAAAATCATCCAAAACTTTATATACTCGATTATGCACTGAAAAAAAACTGGAGATGGTTTGAAGCACAAAAACATGAGTCACAAAAAAGGGGCGTGAGGTAATCCATGGACATGGGGCTGGATCCTTCTGTTTAATTCTGTTCAGAAGTTGGGTAGGTGTGAAGGCTGTGGCACTGAAGAAGACAGAGCTTGAAGGCCATTTGCGCGCCTAGTTAGGGTCTGGGTTCTGGTGTGGTTTGATTGACCAGTGACTTTCACGAGCTACATTCCACCATTCCTGAACAAAAAATGAGAAAGGTATTTGTTTGGGCAAATGTTTCCACCTTGGTGCCGTTTTCAATTTTGAATCCAATCAAGGTGTCCCTCAGCCTGGATGTTCTGAAATGGTTTCCATCAGAGTTTTGAGGGGTTTGTGACCTCCAACTTGGGTGTAAACCATTTTGGAACCCTGTTTTGTGTTAGGGGTTGGAAAGGGATAAGAGGGTTCAAAAGTGTAATTCCTCAACGATATTTGTCCAATTCTTTCCCCACAAAACTATTCAAAAAACAACCCAAAATCATACACTGGAAAGATGGTAAATGATTTTTTCCTTTCATTTTCATCCATTTTCAACTTTGGATCCAATCAAGGGATGTTCTGAAATGGTTTCCATCAGGCTTTTCTGGGGTTTGTGACCTCCAACATGTGTGTAAACCATTTTAGAACCCTGTTATGTGTTAGGGGTTGGAAAGGGGTAAGAGGGTTCAAAAGTGTAATTCCTCAAAGATATTTGTCCAATTCTTTTCCCACAAAATTATACCAAAAAAAAACATCCCAAAATCATACACTGGAAAGATGGTAAATGATTTTATCTTTGTTTCATTTTCATCCATGTTCAACTTTGGATCCAATCAAGGGATGTTCTGAAATGGTTTCCATCAGGGTTTTCTGGGGTTTGTGACCTCCAACATGTGTGTAAACCATTTTAGAACCCTGTTATGTGTTAGGGGTTGGAAACGCGTAAGAGGGTTCAAAAGTTTATGATATTTCAGCATTTGTCTATAATACCAACAGTTTGTTTGGAAACACATTGATCTGGAATGTCCCTTTTTTTTTCTGGTGGAGAGGAGGGAAGGGTTCTAGAATGGTTTCCTTCATGTACCAACGTGTGATTCAACATCTGTGGCTCATGGATTCCATTTCAGAACACATAGATGTAGTTCTATACACAGAAGGTCAAATAAAATCAAATAAGGCCTTAACAACGTTGCAGAAATACAGCTATTTAGTTTTTCTTTTTGATATTTCAGCATTTGTCTATAATACCAACAGTTGGTTTGGAAACACATTGATCTGGAATGTCTCATTTTTTTCTGGTGGAGAGGAGGGAAGGGTTCTAGAATGGTTTCCTTCATGTACCAACGTGTGATTCAACATCTGTGGCTCATGGATTCCATTTCAGAACACATAGATGTAGCTCTATACACAGAAGGTCAAATAAAATCAAATAAGGCCTTAACAACGTTGCAGAGAAATACAACTATTTAGTTTTTCTTTATGATATTTCAGCATTTGTCTATAATACCAACAGTTTGTTTGGAAACACATTGATCTGGAATGTCCCATTTTTTTCTGGTGGAGAGGAGGGAAGGGTTCTAGAATGGTTTCCTTCATGTACCAAAGTGTGATTCAACATCTGTGGCCCATGGATTCCATTTCAGAACACATGGTTTTAGTGCTACACTACCTTTAGCCAAGGGAGACCGTTCAACACTATTTCAAGCATAAACATAGTCGCGAGATATATACTTTTTCATTTTTTTAAAGGGCCGACCTCCCTGTATGCTATGACTGGTGTTTCCCTACATTAAGTCCTGCAGTAGTGACATCAACGGTCAGATTGCCCATTGGCAGGACGCATTGAAAGCTTTGATCAGTCTGAACAAGGAGCACCAACAGGAAGTGGAGGCAACGAAGAAACGTAGAGTGACGACAGTCAAACTCATCCAGCCGACAATCGAAAACTTTCGGCGAAACAAAAAAGGTCAAAAACTGATTGCACAGGAGCTGTCACGCCTCTTGACAGGGGTAAAGGCAAAGGGTTAGATACTTTATGTGCATATCCCCTTAATTTCAAAATTATGCCTCGTTAATTCGGGGTGACGTCGTGACGTCGAATTAAATCGTACAGATACATCATCATATGGTATTATAATATATTAAAAAAAAATTAAAAAATATATATAAATATATTATACTGTATTATACAAGCTTCCAGGGTTCTACAATGCTTACGGGACCGGGGGTTCTACAATGAAAAAAAATCATTCTAGAACCCTCCGTGTTTATACCCAGGGGGGGGCATTCTAGAACCTTCCAACTTGAGGGTATATATTTTCTGTTTAAAAAGATCATGGTTTATAGATTTCATAGTCATTTTCGAATCATGGTAACTATAATTTTCTCATAGAATTTGATTTACCCATTAAAATGGGTGGATTTTCCACAGTTAAACGTAAACGTTTACCAGAGGGTCAACCTCCATTTTCCTATGGTTTTCCTATGGTTTTCCTATGGTTTTGCCCATCATCCCCCCATGTTGGACCAAGCCCCGGTACTTAAAACGGCGCCTCTGAGCCGCTTGAAGCGGGGCTCCACATGGCTCAGTGATGCTCCGTGGATCAATGGATTCACTACAACTATCACTGAGGCTATAACCACTAGGCTATAACATACCTATAATAAGTATCATATATATAATATATATAATATATATATATTGATAAATAATTTATATTTATATATATATATATCATATGATATTATAAAATATAACTATATGACTATATGGAATACGATTGTTGGTGAAAAAACTGCTGGGAATGACACAATGATTCCAATGTTGGGGTACCACTACAATTCATGAACTTAGGCTAACTTAGGATAGGCAAGTCAGGACACCTCCGGTGACGAATCGGCGCAGCTCATGTTCGTTCGCTCCTGGTCATGCTGTTGTCTGATTGTGAGGGGAAACAGGTGCTTGAATCCATGCCTTTGATCAAGCTACCTTGAAAAGCCTAGCAGACTGTAGCCAACAGCTGCAGTGATTTTGGAGAAAGACACTCCCTCACACCTCCGAGCACACTCCAAATTTCCTCGCACACTGCTACGAGGATTTCTATGGTAATGGAGAACTCACGGAAATTCACGGAACTCCAATGCAAATTTGCCAAAATCAGACTGTCAACCACCATCAGGCCCACTGCATGCAGATCTGAGACCCAAGCGATCCAGGTTTTCTCCTGAATCAGGTGCGGCCTCTTTCCCAGGTTTGGGATTCCCCCGCAAAGTTGAACAAAAACCGATTTCATACGAAAGGAACACTGGAACAAATCTGATCATATCTGTGGTTGCGTTGGCATTTACTTTGGCTTCCAGGTGGATCATCTGAGATACAGTAGCTTCATCACATATCATCACATTCCATCCCCCTTTTCTGCGCCACTGCCACCTTTCTCTCCGAAGTACTTGCTGCTCCGATATCCGGCCTGTCATGTCGCAGTTTGCGAAGGAAGCATGCCAGAGATGCCAACTGCGAGTCGGAAATGTCGGAAAACAGTGCTAACGAATGTGATTGTTACGTGCATACGGCATTCTGTTGATATCCACCCGCATGACCCTGTTGAATTGTCACCAGCTCGGAATTTCTGAATGAACCCGACGATGGAAAACAATGGACATGGGATGATCAACCAAGACAGCCACACCCTCATCTCTGGATCTAATGCCTCGATTGGAAGCTCTGCTGCCGTTTTTTGTTTCGCCATGGATGGCCATGGATGGCCATGGTGGAACAACATCGCTGGCTGATTCGCATCACCCGAGTCCCGCGCATCTCCAATGTTCCGTCTGCCACCACCACTATATCTGCAGGGGCCTGAAAACATACATCACGGGGCATAGGGGCCTCGTAAAGGGAGAATCATGGGTCAGGTATGATGGTCAGGCACCTTTCACCCCAAGTCACATGTGATTCTTCAAACCCATGAGAAGGATCACTGCAACAGCATCAAACCTACAATATGCACAGGGCAAACCCGGACCAACAATGCAAAGGTGTTTATAAAGTTTGTGTCGCCAATATCATTCAATCTGGGAATCCGTGTGTGCTGTGGGCCCATGTGATTCCATACCGGAGTTGAGGAGTATAGATAAATCCATCCGAAGCCACCTGCCCGTTTTTCCACCCAGCAGCAACCATATCGCTTCCAGGTGTGTGAGACAAAGCCCGCTCATCATGGTTGGAAGCAGCAAGCAGGGGCCATGCTCTAGAACAATGGATGGCGCCAAGTAGCTTGCCACTGTGGGCTCACAACATCTTGCCTGGGATCTGTCGATGCACAAAGGGTCATGGGCCATCCATATCATGCCATATCATGCCCATGTTGACCCAAGCATGGATATCTTGGTGCAACTCATGTGGGTGCACCATGGGGCAGCCACAAAATTGCAATCTGATGGGGAATGTGATGATAGACCAATCTAAATTTTCAGACAAGCCCAGGTCACAATAAATATCCAAAACATTTCAAAACCACAACCTTCCCACATTTCACACACGTCCCACACCAGCACCAAACTCCTGAGTCGTCTCGAAGACCTTTCCTTTTCCGCGCTTCTGCTGCGACCTGGGCATGGCACGCCACGATGACAACGGTGCAAACCGCATAATTACCACTTGGGCGTGTCTGAAACGTGGGCGACCCCCTAGATTACCAATCTTTTGTGGATTTTGATGGCCTCGTTTACGACTGGAACCTTCCAAGACCCTGCCTTCCCCATTCTTGGACATTATGAATTACCTTATTGGAAGAACAAGTCGCACAGACCCTGGCGAATCTGCCGACACCCTCCAGAGCATCCCTGACCCAGCGGCCTTTTCTCGGTTCGCCCAATCTTTGCAGGTGGCCCTGTCCAGGCATGGATTGCCTCCAGCTGGGCCAGCTGGGAGATTCCACCACTTGAGATTTTGCGGTACCCTGCCCTAGGATCCCTAGGGAAACAGCGAGGCAAGACATTTGCCATGCCCTACAGCATGCTGCTAGTCGTTGCGGCCTAGGCGTGGATTATGCCTGAATTATCCCTGAATTTTGTTTCTGTTTCACCAGCTGAGGTCGAGATGAAAAGTGATGAAACATGGCTGTGAGACCCTGAACATTCATGAAACGATCAACTTCCAAACATAGCTCGAACATGTCCTGCAGCGCCGGGCTGCACCTTCCAAGCACGAGCACGACTCATTCTTGAACATTCCTTTGCGGTCCAAATGGAGGGCTCATGGGCTTGCAAAGGACAATGAAATTGGCTGGCCTTCGAATTGTCTGCTCTCCGTCGAGAAGCCCTATATAAATCTATGTAAGGGTTCGGAGGTGGACAGGTGCCTTTGCAAGGGTTGGAAGTAACCAATAATTGTCCATGATGCCACTTCTCAGCACTTCCAATCATCGTTTAATATCAGCTGTTCTTCAAGCAATAATAACTTCAGTATTCAAAGATTCCCAGTCAATAACCACATCGAAGGGCCCATGGGAAGACCCTGAGCGCTTCTCAGCACCCAAAAGCAAAACAAACCAATTCAAAAGACTGCAGATTATGCCGTTGCCGGTGACGAAAAAAATCTGATGTATTCTGCTTACCTGATCGTGGTGTTTGTGACAGGAGTGTGTATGTGGCAATACATATAAATGTATATATATATATGTACACATTATATGCATATGATATGATATAGATATAAATATCTTACATGTTTACTGCGTTATATATATTATATAATATATACATATTGTGTGTGTGATATCAGTTTAGTTCAAGACTGCTCCCAGTCCAGGTATGTTGGAGCCAATCCCGTTCCCGACCATCTTTCATCCACAGCACCATCCACAGCGGTGACATCCTTCTCCTTCAAAGCGTCCGCTGAGTACGTGGCATCTGCTCCTTTGGCCCTTGGTGCGGGTGCCCGTTACAAGGGACTGTTGGTCCATGTTGGTCCTGCAAGTCTGAGGTAACTCAGTGTGAAGTGGAGCAGAATGGTGAGAACAGTACAGACTCAGATACTGCAGACAACTGTGCTCTAGAACCGCCTACCGCATTCGGCACTACGTGATGCTCAGCGAGTGGCACATACTTCTTGCGGGACTGGTTGTCCAGCCTTCGTTGCCATGCCCGACATATAATTTTCGGTTCAGCTCAGAACAAGTTCCCACCAAGAAGGGGTGCATCCATTGCAAAACTTGGACCTTTGCTTGGTTGCAAGATGTTGCAAGTATGTACTGGTATCTACAAATACTTGACACGGACTTCTGCCATTTTAGGGATCGGATGGCACACACAAATGTGCTAAAAAACAAAGGAAGCATCGGCATCAGCTTCAGTGGCTTCAGGATCAATTGAGCCAAGAAACCATGTCAGATTTGGAAAAAACTTAGCAATTTTCTTTGCATAGCCCGGCTTTTCAGCCACTTCATTCTCTCCTCAGCGTGATTGTACTGGCCCTCTAGAGTGACGCATCCTTTGAGACTTCAAAAATGACGTCCATCATCTTCCATGAGAATTGCAGCAATCGCGCTGCTCCCAACAATACAACTCATCGCCCAGCGGCTGAAGTCCAGCTCCAGAAGGCCTTTGCACTTCTTGGCCAAGATTTCCAACTCTTCCAGTTCCTCAATGGCCTTGGGGATCATCGGGATGGAACATCCAAATTTCTGACTGGAGAGGAATTCAGCCGGCCAAAGTCATGAAATCTCAATTTGGACCTATCTTGACCTCAAGTCTCTCAGTTGAATTTCCATTCCCATAGCTTAAAAAACATGGAACATCCCCATCACCTGGGCACCGGGCATTGTCATTTACTTCCTGGGCGAGATTCGGACGGGCTGCGATGACATGGCGGGCTATGGCGTGCTTACCATCTCTGAGAAAAACGGATTGGATGCTATGATTGGATGAATCTACAAACTGAATTGACTATATAATTAGTGTAGGACTTCGAAGCAAAGTCCTAAAAATACATTCCCAAACCAAAACTGAGTCCTAACTATAATTTCTTGTGTTCAAACTCAATCATAGAACGCGGCAAGCACGCACCAAAAAAGACTTACCAATGATTTACCCAAACTTATCACTTGGGGGGTCATTGTAAGACTGACATACCGACATACCCAAAATTATCCAAAAAACCTGCACACATCCCACTCCAATTGATTTGAGGTGGTTCCCCCAATCAGAGTGAAGTAAGGTCATTTTATGTCATTTTGCTCCAATGATTCACAGTGAATTCACAGCCCAGCATCCAACGTCTTCAGACTAGGCAGCTCCTCCCAGTCTTCGAAGCTGCAAAGGCTGCAGCCCTCCGCCACCAGCCGCCGGAGCTTCGACAGCTCCGCCAGCGCCTGCCATGCACCGGCCACTGAAGGCAGCTCGATGAAACTGACGTCCAGCACCAGCAGCCTGTGAAGGGGGTGCTGGTGGCATGTGAATTTCTGGGGGTGGTGTCTGACATTTACAAGATTCTACAAGAATCTGAAGCGTTTTGGTTTCGTTCCCCTTACCGGGGGCTGTGTCAGTCTGCTCAAACAGCTTTCCATGCACGAAGCCATGTTTGGCAAAAATAACCCGCCCCAAAAAAAACAGGTAAAATGCCAAGTCAAGAGCTCTGCACTTTGGCAGGAGATGGTTGCAGCGTATCCAAGGGCGGAGACAAACAAATCGCACAGCTGGTGGTTTCAACATGTTTCAATATGTTTCAACCTGTCCAGCCAGTGGAATTGTCCCATGGAACACCTTGGAAAGGCGCTGCTCAAGCCATTCAAGGACTCCATCGGATTCATGCCGAGGTTCAAATGCCTTAACCACCTCGGCCGTATCTCCACGGTCAAGTTGGCTGGTGAGATGATCATTCCATGCGCCGAAAAACGCAGTGGGGATGTTCGGGTAACAAGTTCAAAACATCTGAATCGACAGAGTCCTTGGACCTCGGATGCCCGCATTGTCAATTTTTGAACCATCACTGGCAACATCCCGCACCCAACATGTTAGTTCCATCGGCACTGTTGAAGTCAAAGTTGATTCAAGACAAAAACCAACTTTGAATTTACAGAGGTCTTGGTGAACTAACTGTTGTGCCAAACATCATGTTTTCCCTTGCTACCCTGCAGCAAACTAACATAGACATGGAAAGTCCACCATTGCAGATCATTTTGAAGGGAAACCACAATGGATTTCCATAGTTTATATATGTTTCTCTCTCGGTGTGTTTTTAGTTCGGCAAATGCCCAGGGCATCCCAGGGCCATGCGGCCATGCTCCCTTGGTTTCAGCCAAGTCACATGGGTCCCCCCAAAGCCTCCACCGAGGTCAGCTGGTTCTCAGAGAAATCAGCAGCCACCAGCCATCGACGCCTCAGCAACTGGGGCCCTACAAAACTGACCCGGCCTGGTAAACGTTTACATAACTATGGAAAATCACCATGTTTAATGGGAAAATTCATGAAAATTCACTACTTCGACTGGGCCATTTTCAATAGCTATGTTAAATTACCAGAGGGTAAAGGTGAAATGGAACATTGGATACTTACCATATCTTACCATCTGGTAATCAAACATGGCAATAGAAAGGGGGGAAGGGAGTGGTTAAACCATCCGTGAAGAAAAGTGTCAAAGGATTATGTATAGAAATAACAGCATCTGGCAAATGCTTTGACCCCTCCGATTTCTGGCGCCACACCCAAAAATGGAATCCGCTTGAACAAGATGCAACATGTCCTTAAATGATACCATGAACCTTTTAGCAGCCTGCTTGCCTTATGACTTCACTAGAGTACCCCAAGTTTCATAGACACCTAACCAGTTTCCCAATGAAAATCACCACAAATTGAGACGAGAAACTGGTCATCCTTCGGCTGAAATTTCTGCATCTCTGTGTCTTTGGCGTTCAGCTGACAAGCTGCAGCTGCTTCATTTTCCGCCTGAACACGGAATGGCCATTTATAGTGGATTTACCCATTGAAAATGGTGATTTTCAATAGCTATGTTAAATTACCAGAGGGTATGTGGATCTCCAAGGTTTCAGATCAACTTCAGCTGCTTTCCAGATATATCCAGACATTCGATAGTCCAAAGCCTGGGCGACATATTCACACCCTGCAAGTCTATCTCAAAGATGGACTGCAATTTTCCCCCGCACACACACACACATATATATATATATATTGTATATAGTACATATTCCATATATATATATTGTATATATATATATTATATATAATATATATATATATATATTATAATTTATAGACATTGATAAGCTACGAGTGCTGGACCTTTCGCACCCCTTTTGACATGAAGTCACCCCACTGCAAGGCACAACGCGAAAAATAAAGTCACCCCACGAAATCCAGAAGTCACCCCACCATTGGCAAATCACCATGGCACAACATGCCCAAAAGTTTAATCAAACTTTGTGATATCGGTCTAGAATCTCGTCGTGCCTTTGCCTGTACATGAGTTCTCATGAGTCTCTCATGGCTCACTGGTTGCCTTCGGAGCGATTTTCTGGGACCCCCACCTCGATGACCTCCCAGTCCTCTTCTTTGATCCGAGCCATGGCAAGCTCATCTGACACCTCTCGATATGGTGGACGTGTCAAGTTACCATCTGGTTATTTAACATAGCCATGGACAATCACCATTTTTTATAAGTAAACCATCTATAAATGGGCCATTTTCCATGGCTATGTATGGTATATTTACCTACATGACTGGGTGATAAAAATGGGCAAATGTAGGTAAATATATGTAAATATATCATACATGGAGCACATGGGCATTGCAAGAATGAGATTGTTGGAGACCAAACAGTCGGAAATCTGATTCCATCATCAAGAGCAATATAATCAATATATCATCAGATCCAGCATATTTTTCACATTGAATCAGATCAAGTCGTACCAAAAGACTACAATCTAAGATGCGCACGTGCGCAAGTTACAAAAAGTATCAAAAAGTTACAACTTCCAACTCAGCAAGCCAGCTTTTTTAAGATCTTGTAACCAATCCAAGCGAGTTCGCCCCCAGCTCGTCGCTGCCAGCGTTGCCTCGGCCCAAGGATCAGCAATGGTGGCCAAATCCACCGTGGATTCCTTGGACCTGTCAGCTGATGAATTTCCCATGGGTTGGAAGTGGCCCCGGTCATGGGGAAACCCATCTTTTTTTGGGGAAAAAACCCTCCGGAATGTCGAACAGTTCGAAGCGGGAAACCCGATCATTTTCGGAACGGGGTTTCCCATGGTTTCCCATCTATGTCACTACAAAACCCAGGACATACCCAGATACCCAGGGTATAAAATGGCAGGCTTGGAGTTGCAGCATCATACAGCATCGACATCGTGCGCCAATGGCAACCCCTAAGATGCCTTCCCACCAAACACATGGAGAACCAATCGAAATCATTCAAAATCACCATAGATGTTTCATGATGTTTCTTTCACTGAGCGAAACGGGATGACACAATATGAAACAGGGAAAATCCTTCTGAATATCCATGAATTTCCGAAGTGAAACTGCAACTCGGTGAGAATCGCCAAGTGTTGACCCCAAAATCCCCCACGTGACCTGCTGGGCACCACCAGCTGTGTGTCATCCACAGGCTCCGCAGCCACGGTTTGGGCGTCTACTGGCTCCACCGAGTGGGATTCTGGTTCAGTCCTGCGTGGATCAGTTACCCTCTGGTAAACGTTTACATAACTATGGAAAATCACCATGTTTAATGGGAAAATTCACTATTTCGACTGGGCCATTTTCATAGCTATGTTAAATTACCAGAGGGTATCATTGAATATCAATGTCATGGATGGCCCATGGCTGATCTTGGACAAGATGTGACATACTCACAGGAAAATGACCACTCTTTTTGACAAGACTCTAACAAGACTTAATAGTAATGAACAGTGGATGGTTGCACAATGTTGCACATGTGAACATGGGCCATGCACGGCGATGCATCACCCCTAAATCGCTGGGTGTAGCCGTCTATCCGACGGCCAGAGACGCGCTGTGAGAGACCAAGGCACTTCAGCCCACGCCAACCGCAAGGTATGAACATGAACCAAATGAAGGAATACTCAAAATGTATCATTGTGTCAATTTATAGCAGCATAATTTATGTGCAATATTATACAATTTATTTATCTATTTATCTATCACCGAGGAGAAATGCCTCGACTACCCTCCCGCACTCCTGGGTTCAGGCGTTGCAGCCACCTGGAGTGGTACCCAACCCTGATTTGACGATGGCATCATCCTTTGGGCACCAGGAACCATGGGACCTCTTAAGGACGCGCTTCAGTTGTTTGGGGTTCCCAATTTCAACAAGCCATGGTTCTATCATGGTTTTGTCACTTTTGTCATCATTTTCCCCTATGCCAACATGGCATAAAATGATATAAAATGGCCCTGCAATGTATGAAACTGCGGTATCCCGTACCAGCCTCGCGCTGCTGCCGCACCGCCGCCGTCCCCGAGCCTGCGGCTGGGGTGGCTGGCAACTCGGAGGGCTCGGAGGGCTCGGAGGGCTCGGAGGGCGTGGCTGTTGGCGCAGGCTTTGAGGGCTCGGCTGCCTGTGGACTACAGCGACTACAGGATGAGCCGAGCATCGCATGGGTACCATATGGATCCATATGGTATGACACTGCCATTACTGCCATTGGTTTGACACAGATGACCGAAACATGTGTGATTCCAGACGTTCATTATGATTCCAACTCTTGGCAAGAACAGGGTACCAGTAGGTTGGCCTTCTTTGGAGCAGCCTTCACCAGAAAGGGGCGATGCCAAATCAAGGGATTTTAGGGGTGCCCCTGTTTTTGGACAAACGTTTTCAATGTGCACCAAACTATGACTATTCAGCGCATGTCCACCAATACGGCTGTGCATCTCATCGCTGCTTTTTTTGAACACATTGATAGAGAATCAGATCCAGCCTTCGCTTTGGCATCTGCTTTTGCTTTTGCACCTGCCTTTGCCTGTGTGTCTGCTCAGTATCTCATCAATCTCATCATCCATGGAGTTGCCCGGGACAAGTGCTGCATCTAGTCAGCTATGTTGTGAGTGCCCTGGTAAGAAGAGTGGCATATATGCGCCACCATGGCTTCAAATCACAATGCAAATAAATATCTTACAAATCCTCAGCCTGATCATTTTCTATCCAGTCTAACAACTGGTTCTGTCGCAAGTTTTGCTCCGACACAAACATCCCGGACGTCTTGTAGCTTCCTCACAGCACAGCACAGAGTTTCCCACATGTCAGCTCCACCCAGCCTTCCCTTTGGGTGGCATGGCACGCAAATCAGCCCATGACGAATCAAGTCAGTTGTGGGTGCGGCACCCTATTTCTCTCTTGGATTTTAGGGGAGCTCACTATGACTGACAGGATATAGACATACCCTGCAAGCTCGTCACTGAGGCATACAGGATAAGCTCTGCTATGGTCATCTTGGGGTTGTTCATGACTAGTCACGGGTCACGGCAATTCAAATGTGCTACTGCGAAAGGCCCTTGAGCCTAGGGACGACCGGACTAGACCAGACAGGTTTGTTGCTGTGTTGTGTGTCATTGATGTACGGTCAAAGCAAGATCAATGCCTCCCTTTGGAACTGGAAGTAAGCTGTGAGTCTGTCGTCACTTCAGCCTGAAAATCAAAGATGCACCCATGCCCATCTAACATATTATAAAAATCATAGAATATCATAGAATCATAGAACAATGATGAACAAGTCATAATCAAACTATGATCAGTACTTGCCAGAAGCGCAACCTCATCTTTAGGGTGGGGTCATGACCCGCAACATCCCGCAACCCCCAAAAAAAGACCGGCCCGCAACCCACGGATACCCACGGCCTATGGGGCGCCCAGATCTGAGCCTCAAAAGCTCCGGCCAAAAGAATTTTGGGCTGCACCATGTTGGGATATGTTGGGATTACCGTACGGTTACCTGGAAATACACCTTTGAAAAAAATATAATTATGTAGATAAATTTTGGCATTAATGGTATAAAATCATGATAAATTATGGATGTTAAAGTGAGGTTCATACCGACCCAAGTTTGCCTGGAAAAGTGTTGCCGGTGCACAGCATTTCGCATCTCTGGAGATTCCAAATGGCCCCCATGGGGCCATTTCTTCTTGGATTCACCCTCCACATGGATTTGTCTGGTGGTGTTTAACCTCCAAATAACATTTTTTAGGTAGAGAAAATGATGATCAACCAGAGAATGGAATGGGGAAGATACTCATGGATACTTTATTTTTAGACAAAACGCTATCAGACAAAACTATCAGCCGCTCACCCCCATAGGTCCGTAGGTCCCCTGCCAAGGTCCCCCAGGATCCCGACTCGGACAACTTCATACTAACCAGGGCGGACGGCTTATTGGAGGCTGACAGATGTTCATCCAAGTCCTAGTGACGAAACAGGACGAAATGTTTCACCGTGAAAACCCACTCCACAGGTTGGCCAACTTCCCCAGAAACCATTAGTTTTAGGGTATATTGGCAGTATATGATCTTATCAGCTTTTATATGGTTTTATCATCTTCAGACTTTTCATCAAGTCAATCAAACCAAACATGCTTCACTTCAAGTAACTTCCGAGTGAAAACAAATACTGGCTGGGAAAGGAGAATCCTGGAAGTCACGCACCAAATCGCAGCCCAAACGACTTCTGTCTTGAAACACCTCAGGAAACATTGGGACAGCGGAGACTGTGCAGACTAAACATTGGATTAAACATGATTTACACTCTGGTTAAACATTAATTTCCACCATGTTCAACATTGGATTCATCTATTCTCAGTGAAAAAACATTGCAGACTAGTTCGATCATCCCATGATATCCCATGGTTTGGTTCCCTGGGAGCCCCGAACACTCGCCAAACGAGCAGCAGCCGCATCGTCCAGGAAGTGCCTCGGGATCCCAACGGCATCCGGCTTCGCATAGGAATTCAATGACGTTCAATGACATTCCCATAGGATCCATGGTGCTGGTATATATGGTAACATTTACCATCAATATATCCCCAATGTTAGCATATATACCATACATGGATGCTATGACATTCATAAAGCCGCCAAAACTATTTGCAGAATATATTTCAGAATCACCTTGTGACATTGTGGTTGTTTCTGTCAATCGTTTGCTGGTCAGGCCAGGAGTGTCATGATGTGCTCCATGCAGTGATCAACGGTCAAGAGAGTTGGGCTTTGTGGCAAAGGACCTCCAATAATTCCCTAATTAAAAATATATCACAGCTGGGCTGACTATCTATATAAGTCTGCCTTCAATTTACTTTATCCATCTTCATGCCTATTCAGTGATTGTCACCCACAACCCCGGCAAAACACGTTGAAATTACTCAAATCTTTATGCGGACAAAACTCCACTGCTACCCGAACAAAGCATGATTTCATACCCGCAACTGTTTGTCATAAATAATACTATTTTTTGGGGATGGGTTGTATCACATAGATTTTTGAACATCTCTTTTTGAAGATTGCACCCCAACCTGCGGCGATGAAATCGCAATGTTTGCTAGTTCTGCACCAAAATTACTTCATCGGTGTTGGGTAAATACTGTTAAATAGTATAAAATCCCCAAAATGTTGGACCAATGTTGGATGAGATTGAAGAAAATTATAGAAAATCCATCCCACAGAGCCGCCAGCGAGCCGAAAAAATTGGCTTCCCGACTTCATGGCCAATTCGGAGACGCGTTGCTCCAAATCCACGGTGCGGCTCGGAGGACCCGCCTTGGCACGACCACAAGGCGGTGCTTGTCATTACAAGGTTGAATTTGTTGAATATCATAATCATAGTCTAATCATAGTCTAATCATAGTCTAATCATAGTCTAATCATAGTCTAATCATAGTCTAATCATAGTCTAATCATAGTCTAATCATAGTCTAATCATAGTCTAATCATAGTCTAATCATAGTCTAATCATAGTCTAACCATAGTCTAATCATAGTCTAATCATAGTCTAATCATAGTCTAATCATAGTCTAATCATAGTCTAATCATAGTCTAATCACAGTCTAATCATAGTCTAATCATAGTCTAATCATAGTCTAATCATAGTCTAATCATAGTCTAATCATAGTCTAATCATAGTCTAATCATAGTCTAATCATAGTCTAATCATAGTCTAATCATAGTCTAATCACAGTCTAATCATAGTCTAATCATAGTCTAATCATAGTCTCAAGTCTAATCATAGTCTAATCATAGTCTAATCATAGTCTAATCATAGTCTAATCATAGTCTAATCATAGTCTCAAGTCTCATAGTCTAATCATAGTCTAATCATAGTCTAATCATAGTCTAATCATAGTCTAATAGTCTAATCATAGTCTAATCATAGTCTAAGTCTCATAGTCTAATCATAGTCTAATCATAGTCTAATCACAGTCTAATCACAGTCTAATCATAGTCTAATCATAGTCTAATCACAGTCTAATCATAGTCTAATCATAGTCTAATCATAGTCTCATAGTCATCAGTCTAATCATAGTCTAATCATAGTCTCAAGTCTCATAGTCTAATCATAGTCTAATCATAGTCTAAGTCTCATAGTCTAATCATAGTCTAATCATAGTCTAATCATAGTCTAATCATAGTCTAATCACAGTCTAATCATAGTCTAATCACAGTCTAATCACAGTCTAATCATAGTCTAATCATAGTCTAATCATAGTCTAATCATAGTCTAATCATAGTCTAATCATAGTCTAATAGTCTAATCACAGTCATAGTCTAATCATAGTCTAATCATAGTCTAATCATAGTCTAATCATAGTCTAATCATAGTCTAATCATAGTCATAGTCTAATCATAGTCTAATCACAGTCATAGTCTAATCATAGTCTAATCATAGTCTAATCATAGTCTAATCATAGTCTAATCATAGTCTAATCATAGTCTAATCATAGTCTAATCATAGTCTAATCATAGTCTAATCATAGTCTAATCATAGTCTAATCATAGTCTAATCATAGTCTAATCATAGTCTAATCATAGTCTAATCAATCTAACATAGTCTAATCATAGTCTAATCATAGTCTAATCATAGTCTAATCATAGTCTAATCATAGTCTAATCACAGTCTAATCATAGTCTAATCATAGTCTAATCATAGTCTAATCATAGTCTAATCATAGTCTAATCATAGTCTAATCATAGTCTAATCATAGTCTAATCATAGTCTAATCATAGTCTAATCATAGTCTAATCATAGTCTAATCATAGTCTAATCATAGTCTAATCATAGTCTAATCATAGTCTAATCATAGTCTAATCATAGTCTAGTCATAGTCTAATCATAGTCTAATCATAGTCTAATCATAGTCTAATCATAGTCTAATCATAGTCTAATCACAGTCTAATCATAGTCTAATCATAGTCTAATCATAGTCTAATCATAGTCTAATCATAGTCTAATCACAGTCTAATCACAGTCTAATCATAGTCTAATCATAGTCTAATCATAGTCTAATCATAGTCTAATCATAGTCTAATCACAGTCATAGTCTAATCATAGTCTAATCAAGTCTAATAGTCTAATCATAGTCTAATCATAGTCTAATCATAGTCTAATCATAGTCTAATCATAGTCTAATCATAGTCTAATCATAGTCTAATCATAGTCTAATCATAGTCTAATCATAGTCTAATCATAGTCTAATCACAGTCTAATCATAGTCTAATCATAGTCTAATCATAGTCTAATCATAGTCTAATCATAGTCTAATCACAGTCTAATCATAGTCTAATCATAGTCTAATCATAGTCTAATCATAGTCTAATCATAGTCTAATCATAGTCTAATCATAGTCTAATCACAGTCTAATCATAGTCTAATAATCATAGTCTAATCATAGTCTAATCATAGTCTAATAGTCTAATCATAGTCTAATCATAGTCTAATCATAGTCTAATCATAGTCTAATCATAGTCTAATCATAGTCTAATCATAGTCTAATCATAGTCTAATCATAGTCTAATCATAGTCTAATCATAGTCTAATCATAGTCTAAGTCATAGTCTAAGTCATAGTCTAAGTCATAGTCTAATCATAGTCTAATCATAGTCTAATAGTCTAATCATAGTCTAATCATAGTCTAATCATAGTCTCATAGTCATAGTCTCATAGTCTAATCATAGTCTAATCATAGTCTAACATAGTCTAATCATAGTCTAATCATAGTCTAATCATAGTCTAATCATAGTCTAATCACAGTCTAATCACAGTCTAATCATAGTCTAATCATAGTCTAATCATAGTCTAATATAGTCTAATAGTCTAATCATAGTCTAATCATAGTCTAATCATAGTCTAATCATAGTCTAATCATAGTCTAATCATAGTCTAATCATAGTCTAATAGTCTAATCATAGTCTAATCACAGTCTAATCATAGTCTAATCATAGTCTAATCATAGTCTAATCATAGTCTAATCATAGTCTAATCATAGTCTAATCATAGTCTAATCATAGTCTAATCATAGTCTAATCATAGTCTAATCATAGTCTAATCATAGTCTAATCATAGTCAATCACAGTCTAACAAGTCAATCATAGTCAATCATAGTCTAATATAGTCAATCATAGTCAACATATCAATATAGTTAATCTAGTGAATCACTTCAACTATCAATATATCTAACATAGTGAATCAAGTCAAACTATCAATCATAACTACATGCATATATAGGTAATATATGAATATAGATACAATCAATATGTCAATGTAGCAAGGCAACAATACTTGGACATATCTATAAAGTCAATAAACTTTCACTTCAATCAATCAATCCAACAATAGGCTAACATTCAAAAGGTCGTTTTTTGGTGCACAGCATGCAATCATGCCTTCCTGAGCACTGGTACTGTAACTGCTTGTTCGCTTTGCTGCGCTGGCCAGAGCCACCGACACCTGCGTTTGGGATAATGTGGGTAACTCAGGTATAGCAGTGCAAACACATGAAAATAGTGATCATAGTGCTCGGGCCAACAAATTCTGCAGGCAAACTTCACCTCGAAAGTTGCAGGGTTGATTTGCGAGGATCACTATGATCACTTACACTGATAGCATCCAAGCTTCATATGGAGAGGCATTATAAGAGTCATGTTGTTCTGGCCCGACAGTCTTCTCCCCATTAGTCCGGACATCCTGACGGCTGACGCCTCCTTCCCCGCAATCTTGCTCCCATCCAGGTCTTTCGCTGCATCTTGCGCATCCCGGCTATCCTGGACGAACATCATGGAACATCACCCATAACCCGTTTGTCAAGTGGAGGCACCGCGAGCCTTTTTGGACAGAAAACCCGACCCAAACAAGCTCAATCGAAATGGATGGGATATCAGGATCACGCTGGTGCTACAGGTCCTAATGCCATCTAATGCCCAAATCGTTGGATTTGGACAACCACAGGGTAGTCGACTGAATCACCTGGTGAGGCAAACTTGATGCCTCGTACTCCACGTACGCACATCTCTGCGTCCTGAGCTTGCGAGTGTTGCACCAGCATGCACCAGCACTTCCATGGGGGGTCATGGGGGCACAGGGCACCGTTTTGTGGCAGCTGCATGTTCAATATTCATATATTATCATATATTCATACTGAGTAATACTGCTTGAAAACCAAGGCATGACCTTGAACCAGGGGCCAGCATTTGCTCCGCGCTTGGGATGCGGCATTTCAGAGTTTGAGAGCGCTGGAAAGTTCATTGAATCACGGTCGTCCCGAGCAACAACCAAAAAATGGGACACTTCTAAGCAAGATATACCATGATATACCTATAAAACCGGCAACAGCAGTAGAATTCTACAAACTTCTAATACCAACATCCATCCAACTACGCATGAGCAAAGCAAAGGCTTCATATTTACTTTGGGATATTTTCATATATCAATGGATTGGTTTAAGGGAAAATTTACAGGAAAGCCCCTAATATTTAATGGGAAAATCTATGGTTTCCTGTAGATTTTCCCTTAAACCAATCCATTGAATCCACGGCTGGTGCCCGAGTAACTCCGAGACGTCGATCCGTAGGATCTGGCCGAAATCGCCGAAGGGAGCCTGGCGGTCCGAAATGCTCCGAAGGAAAACCACATGGAAGTTGCAATGTGGTAAAACCCATAGGCCCATAGGGCTTAATATCAATGAATAATCATGTGGTTAACCCATAGGGCTTAATATCAATGAATATCAATTAATAATGTCTGTGGTTCTAATTCTAAAACTTCAAGAATCATCAGGTCATGTGTGTGTTTTACGGGTGATGGGAGATTCAACCACCTCTGCGGGATGTGATGGGAGATTTTAACCCCGATGATCATGCAGCCCCAAAGATATTTGGGCACATGGTTTCAAATACCCACTCAAGGAATCCACTATCCACATTAACATACATGTGTTTTTTCTCACGGCTATATATTAATTTTGGGGTCTATCTCACATCATAATCATCATATGCGGGAAATCTATCGATCAGCATAGAATAGGCAGTGGCTCCATCATGGCAAGTCCACCAGAATTTCTTTGGCAGCACCTGCAGGGTGGTTTTTCTCAGCCATTCCTTCGGAACCGGACCGCCATCTTTCGGCTTCACGTAAAGCCTGGGCAGCTGGCTGGCGATCTCTGGCATACCAACAATGTTTCTACAGCCAAGCTAAAGGATATCATTAACAACCAACCATGTACGATAGTACTATCTCATATCTATATATTATAATATATTATATATATACATATTATATACCGTATTATACCTGTGAATATCCATGAAATTGCATGATTCCCATGATTCTCCGGCTAGGCCGGAGCTCATCCTTTCGAAAGCTGCCCTTCCGAGGCATCCACGTGACACCAGTCTTGTAAGGTATGGAGCCTCCCATGCCGCCCTGCGCGGAAGAGGTGCTCCGAGGCAGCAAAAAAAAAACGATCAGATTTAGAGACGATTAATGATATTTATGTATGAATGGCGGTACTGGTACCAAATAATGATGCATAATCCCTTCCTTCTATGTAATACTGAGTGTATCATAGTGTATCTATTGGATCAGTTCATTTGAGTTCGTTTTGGGGTCCCTTGTGGGGCATTTGAATCATTTGAGTTTGTAAGGGGAATGGATGCCAAACCACTGCCAAATCTTGTGCCCTCCAGCGTACCCGGGGAAGCTTCAGCAACTTGCCTCTCGCAACGCCCGAGCTGATGGTCCGTTCATGGCTGGAAACTATGGGAAACGGACGGAAATCTCTTAGATCTGTGAAAATTGGAGTGAGAGGACCCTAGAGGCCTTGCACTTACCCTGACTTCTGATTTCAACTTTATAATTTTAAGTCTGTTCTCAAAGATCTCTCTGGCATTGAAAATTGTGCACGTTTTTTTTCTGCAGGGTGAGTTGAAGGGTGCCCTTTGTGGCGGTTTCCCTTCAGGATCCTCTTGTGCTGGGCCAAATCCTATGTGCTGGGTGTGAAACCTCCTCATTGCTATGACAACAGTTTGGTGCACCTGGCTGAGGCAACTTTCAGGGGGGAATCTCTGATTCGAACCTTTCCATGTGAAGCTGGTGCTCACGTTTTTAAGCCACTGTGACCCAAAAGGACGGGGATGGACGGCGCAACATTTAGTGGTTCAAGGCCAACACCAATGATACTCACCGAGACAAGAATCCTAGATAACTTCCATAGTCGCAAATAGCCCCCCAATCATCCCTGATTATCCCCCAAAATCATCCCAGCAACCTCTTTTTCACCACAGGTCTGGCCGCGAGCTCAATCATCATTCGCCATGTCTAGCAACTCATCGTGCGCCACGTGCCCCCACCACGTCGTCGAAGGCTTGGAGGGTCGTCTGCGCGATATCCGTTGTCAAAGAAAGGTCAACTTGGGAGCTGGAAACCACCTGAGCGCCGGACTGCGTCACATCCAATGTCTTCGGCCCCTATTTTTTTGGGGGAGGGGACCTCAATGAACCTCACGGAAACAATCAGAAAGGCACAATACATTACAGTATGGCATCTTATAAATTTTTATATTTATTTATAATTTAATCCCCCATGTACAGCTCGCTAGATGCTTTGCGGCCGACTTTATAGAGAATGGCCTGGTATAAACTGGAATGGCCACATGTTTGGAGTCTATAAAGTGGAAAGCCAACATGTTTTGTCTATAAAGTCAAAATCCAACGTTTGTATAAAGTCGCCTGGCCGCGTAAAAACATAAAACTCGATGTAGGTTTTTGAGGGTACTTGTGAACATGTCCCATGACTATAAAGTGAGATGCCGAACATCCAGATAGTAATACTTGTGTCGAACAGTGGCACTATAATGTGGATTTCCTACTAAACAACGATCGTTGTAGTAGCGATGATTTTCTTAATCGCGGCGATGGAAGCATCGACATGATTGTCTATAAAGTTGAGGGGCCACGTTCAAACTTTGGGGGAATATCATCGATCTCATCGATGGGGAACCCAAAAGACTTCGAATGACTTCGAAACCGAACGAAACCGACAGCCAGACAAATATCGATATCGAAGTCGTTAACAGAATCTATGGTAAAACAGAATCTATGTTGGACTGGCCACTTTATACCCCCTCCCCCAACAGAGAATGCCTCTATAAAGTGGCCAGTCCAGGTAAAACCCCTGAAAAAACAGAATCTATGTTGGACTGGCCACTTTATACCCCCTCCCCCAACAGAGAATGCCTCTATAAAGTGGCCAGTCCAGGTAAAACCCCTGAAAAAAGACATTTTTACTTGGAATGGCCACTTTATACCCCAGCCAGTCGGTTCGAGGACTTCGACCCGGAAACGGAAGGACTGACAACAAGGTAAAGGGGGAAAACTACAACGGAGAGGTACAACGAGAAGGCTACGACAAGAAAATGAGACATGTCACGTTTATATACGTTTATTGTTTTCAATGTGTCATATAGATTGGCGACGATTGGTATATTGAATATGTTGTAGATGTATTTTGGAACATATGTATACCTATGATTCACACATCAATATAAATATATATAAATCATAAACACATGCCAAACCAAAAACTTTTAGCTGAGTATTGTATTCCCAATCTGTTGGCAAATGTCCAGCCGATTCACCATGCGTGACCCAACAAGATTCAAACTACGGATTGTTTACTTTCGAAAATATTTTTTTACTGGGTGAATCTACGTATATCTATGACGACAATCTCCCAAAATCATCCAAAAAACCTATGGACATCTATGGACCAAAACCACAGCCACATGCCCATCCTCTATAAAATGGTTTGCAAGAAAGTTCAGCTCTATAAAGTGGCCTGATCACATCATTTCCACCCTCTGTGTAAACTGGACGGGTCCATGTCCATCCTTTATAAAATGGTTTGCAACAAAGTTCAGCTCTATAAAGTGGATTGATCACGTCATTTCTGGCAGCACCACCCTCTGTATAAACTGGACCGGTCCATGCCCATCCTCTATAAAATGGTTGGCAAGAAAGTTCAGCTCTATAAAGTGACTTGGATGATGTATCTCATGACTCTATAAAATGCTCTGCCGCAATTTTCTTTCTATAAAGTGCCCTGGATGCAGCACAAATTCTTCTTCTTAAAGGGCAAGTTTCACTCTATAAAGTGCTTTGCCATGTATACAGCCCCAACAGAAAAATATTGGCCCGAAATCATTGGGGAGACATGTTTCTATAAAGTGGATGGTGTGACATATTATGGCCATTCTTTGAAGGGAACCAACGGTCTATAAAATGCATTGCCGCATATGTTGAGTCGTTTCCTTGTGGGAAACCAGCCGGGTATAGACTGGAAAGCCAACGTTGTAATAAAGTCGTCTTGATCGCTCTGTTTCACCAAAGCACAAAGGAGGACTGTAGAAGTTGTTTCAGTCAAACTTTCAAGAAACGGAAATATGGAAGTATCATATATATATATACATAGTGTAGCAATTGTTTACGCAAAATACGTGGATCGTCGTGGCTCGTAAAAATTTATCTGCGCCAAACGAAAATTCGAAATGGATCGAAAAACCCTTTTCGTGACAAACTTGTTACACTTCTCGTCAAAACGCGTGGTGTCTCACATGCAGAATCAAACTGAAAACAGCTTGCAGTGAAAAACAGGTCAGCACCTTTTTAGACAGCGGGGGTGAAAGTCACGAGTGAGTTGCCAGTTACGCACTGGAGTTGACAACGGCTTAGGGGTAGGTCGTTCCGGAGGATCAACTCAGTACTGGCAAGTGAAACATAGTAAGAACGGAGAAGAGAATGAAAACTCAAGGGTGGGGAAAGAAAGGGAGGGCTGAGAAAGAACTTGTTTGAATTGAAAAACAAGTTTCAATGCCCGCCACTCCACGACCCTTGATTCAGAAATGTCACAGCACAAGATATATGATTATCAGTGCAATGATTTCGAAGGTCTCTCTGTTTAGTTGGTTTCTTAGATGTGGCTACCGTTCTTACACAGAAAAGTTGAGACGTCAAACTTGTGAGCAGAAATCAGGTTTGACCGTTTCAACAGGTTGACAAAACAACACCTAAAAGACGGTGTTAAATTTTTGAGTTAGAAAAGAGCGTAGTCGGTTTACACTCAGGAAATAAACTCAAGGGAACTTCCACGATATACACTTTGGTGAAACTACGCTCCGTGGAGCCTTCGCCGAGCTTCCAAGACATGGCTGTCATTTCATGAACGCCTTCGTCTTGATCGCTCTGTTTCACCAAAGCACAAAGGAGGACTGTAGAAGTTGTTTCAGTCAAACTTCCAAGAAACGGAAATATGGAAGTATCATATATATATATATACATAGTGTATATATATAGCGCAATTGTTTACGCAAAATACGTGGATCGTCGTGGCTCGTAAAAATTTATCTGCGCCAAACGAAAATTCGAAATGGATCGAAAAACCCTTTTCGTGACAAACTTGTTACACTTCTCGTCAAAACGCGTGGTGTCTCACATGCAGAATCAAACTGAAAACAGCTTGCAGTGAAAAACAGGTCAGCACCTTTTTAGACAGCGGGGGTGAAAGTCACGAGTGAGTTGCCAGTTACGCACTGGAGTTGACCCCCTTAGAGAGTGCGTTCAACGAGGCATACGGTTCCCGATGCATAAGGAGGATGGCATCGACCAGTCGACTCGGTACTCGCAACACCCCAGCTTCTGAAGCTCTAAAGAGTTTGGCTGCCAGTTTGACCTGTTTGCGAGAAGGCATGTCACTAGGGTTACTATACGAGGCCACACGTTCAAGCCACACCGAGGAAGGCATCTCAAGCTCAAGTTGTTGGAGGGTTCGGCTCATTGCTAGAAGGCTAAAAGAATCTGACGACCCTTTGATTGCCACAAATCTTGCCGCCTCGTTATCGATCCAAGCAATGCCAAGTCGGTTGAGCAAAGCCTCACGGCAATCGAAGCGGACGGCAAGATAAACAAAGAACTCGATCTGGGATATCAGTTGTTCTCCAACTTCCTCAAGCCACTTGGCCACAAGCGCGGCTGGGATCTCCACTTCAAAGACTTTCGACTCTCCCGTGCGGGGGTCGAAGGTCAAAGCACCACCTGTTGCTTTCCCATCCTCCCAAGCTCCGTCTGTGAAGATGAGAAGAGGATCTTTGAAGGACTCTGACACATACACTCGAGGCGGCATGGCCTTCAACATAGTTACTGCCAAATTGCAAAGTTTGGAGATATCATCACCCCCCAGCGACCTGGGCAGGTCAGCCAGTCTAGAAAATGAAGATACCAGAAACCTGAGAGCTTTGGACACAAAGAATCCGCTTGCAAAATTCAAGTGACCCTGGATCTGCGCAGCTTCCGATTTTGAAATGGCTCCTCTGCATTTGACCGACTCGAGCATGGCACACAAGCGCTCAATGCGCCCTTCCTTATTGCATAAGATGAAAGACCTTTGTTGAGGTGGTCCAGTTGTACCGATATCCCCAGGGCGTTGAATGACGCAGCGAAATCCACCGCCTTGACGCCAACTTTGGCATGGTCCCAACCAAGCAGCGTGAGCATGGCACTCATCGCTTTTGAAAGGATAGCCGCAGAAGCATTGGGGCTGATTGTTGGGTAATCGTCGTAAAAGCAAGTGCATGGTCCCCAAAGTAACTTACATATCAAGAAGTGCAATGATCTGGACACCCTGTTGAAACTGTAGACTGCTGCAATAGCTCCAAAAGGAAGAACATCACACCTAAAGAAAACCCAGCGGCCCCTGTAGTGGTAGCCAACCACGCTCAAGCATCTTGAAGCCCTGTCCAGAGCGAGTTGTTTGTACGCCCGTGACAAGTCAAGAGTCCGTCCTGACCAAGCATCTGATGCCACCTCAGGGTGGACTGGCACAGAGCAAACTGTGTCATCGTCCATGTCAAAGCTCACCTTGCCGGCTCGCAAGCTATCCGCAACCGCTGCAACCAGTGCCGCAAGAGTATCTACATCATACAGCTCAAGCTTGAAGTTGGTGGTATATGCAAGGTTCAAAGCCGACCGCTTGCCATCATCTATTGCTCTTACTTTGTTCTCGGACCCTTGGTAGAGGGCAAACCTAGGGTTGAAAAGCCACTTATCTGACCCAAAGTGTTCTGTAACCTCCTGCTCGGAGTAAGGTCCATGCAAGTGTCCCAAAGCAACTTCCTTCATTGTCGCATCGTGAAGATCATCCTGCACGGAATCTTCCACCTTGGACTGCTCAGCCCCCATCAGGGCTTTTCTCCTCCAGACTGAAGACTCCAAGAGCTCGTCCACTGAAATCAAAGAGGGCTTCCAGTCATCTGGAAAATTAGGTGGCTTGGTATGACATCCATAAAGAGGAATCCCATTAGTAACAAGGTCAACCACTTGCATATCCACAAACCCTGTAGTTTCTAGCAGGTATTTCCACAAGCAAAGGCGTTTGTTGGCCAAAACGTGAGCTGTTTGAGGATCCATCATAGTCTTGAGTTGCTGTTCTTCTGTCGCAAGCTCAGCTGCCTTTCTGTGAAGCGTCAGCACCACGCTCAAGCGGTGCTTGGCAACATCAACAGGGCTGGAACCCATGACATGGATTATGGCCTCTTTCAACGCCTGTGGTAAAGCTTTTTGGGGATCCTTTGGGTGCAAGACAGCTTTCGCCTGTTCCAAAAACTCCTCAGGCTTCCACTGGATGCCATACTTGAAGGTCTTTCTGGCTCTCTTTTGATTGCTTTCATGTTGTCTCTCATCCTCTGAAGGCAACTCTGTGTGTTGTGCCCCCTGTAGTGGAGTTGCCAAAAGTCTATATCCAGGTTTGTTTTGTGCTGCATCGACATGACAAAAGTCTTTGAACTCCGGGATGAGGGATTGTCCCTTAACCGTTTGAACTCCCCAGGCATGTCGTGCCTTCTGAGCTGAGGATAAGCGAGGCCCCAACTGGAGTTTTTGACGTTCGGCTTGACGTCGTAAACATGCTGCCATGCGCTGGGCTAAGACTTTGGGATATTCTGCTTCCTGGGCTGTTGCAAATTCCAGACCAGCACCTCGCTGCACAACGAACCATGGTTTGTGAGGATGGCTGTTGTCACAATCTGCAGCAAGCTCGTCATATAGTCCGGCTGAGGCCAGGAGGCGCGTGCGCTTGTTGCGCTCACCCCCATGCATACAGGCATGAAAATCTGTTGCAACCAGTGCTGCAAACCATTGTGTGAATGCAGCATCATTCATAGCCGCAACCAAGCTGGTTAGGATTCCCCATAGCCAGCTCCGAGAAGGATTTTCAATTGACACCAAAATGCCGAGCTGAAAGCAAAGAAAAAGTAGCTGGACTCCAAAACTGTAAAGCTTGTTGGCCGCTTGAACCTTCGCTAAGTTGGTGCCAAAAAGATGAGGTAAACCCATCAAGTGCTCTGCTGACCTCAAAGGTGGTGGTGCACTGTGTTGACCCCGCAGGTGCTCCGGCAATTGGCGGTCCCTTGCACGTGAACAAGTGCCGCAAGGAAGGCCCAAGTGAATTCCAATGGGTCGAAGTTGTCGAACCATGTCCAAGGCTGTCTGTTGAGAGTGCTCTTGGGTGAGATCTGACAAAATCAAAGCAACCTTAGGTTGATGACGATTGTGCTCATGGTCAATGCTGTATGTAGTGAATCCAGCCTCACGCATTGCTGATGACAGGTTACCTGACCCAGCACAAAATTCAATAAATACTGCATTGCGATCGGTGATACTGTTTGTTGCACCTTGTCAGGAGCTCCCCACATGGGAGCACTCGTGGTATGGGAAATGACGATTGCAATTCACCTTCCAACAGACATGATATCCATGCATGCATCGCTTGCCTGCCTTCACGTTTGCCCGGCAAGCTCCAACGTTAAACTTCATGCAAATCGGCTTATTCTTGTTCTCCCCAAACTTGATTGCACAGCTCTGGAATCTGTATGCGGCCTTTGCCCTGATCTTTGCCTCCACTTTTGCCTTTGCCCTTCTGTTGCTGAGCTGCTTGAGGTCGGTCTTGTTGATATGGCTGAAACCTCTGGTTGGACGAGGAAGACTGTGAAGACTCTCTCAACGGCAGGGGCAACATATGAAATTGAACATCTGGATGGTGCGCAAGCTCTCTCAAAGCAACATCAACATTCTTGATGCCCTCTGCAGTTGTTCCCGTAACTTTTGACCTTGTGGTCTCTGCTACTTTCACCCACAACTTGCGATCAGCATGAATGATCTGGTCTATTGAAATGTGACGGTACCCTGTGGGTGGCTCCTGGCAGATTCTATCAAATAAAAGCTGCGACCATGACTCCAAGACTTCAAACGATGCGATGTTGGCCAAATCATAAGCCAAGCTCCTTCTCGTGAATGCAGCCCTCAACTTGATCTCTCCATTGATTGAGCACTCTGTGACTGCGCTTTGTTTTGAAACTTTGATATTCCCTTGAGCATCAAATGAAAGCTGAGAAGTGGAGCGCTCACTTTTGATCTCTTGTTCGCGAGAGGTGCATTTGCTGAGCTCCACAAGCTTCACACAGTTCTCCTCATATTGATGTACAACTCTGTCAATAAGTTCATGACTCGGTTCCATGGAAGTGCTAAGCATGATTCCCGGAAATTTTCGCTTCAAGGCCTCAAGCCTTTGTACCTTTTCAGCCAAAGGTAGGATCTTCAGTTCAGATGCATCGCTGCGATTCAAACGACTCTCCAAATCTTTCGATGCAAGTGCATGACTCTCAAAGAAAAGTCTCCTATAGTTCGACGCATCTGCACCAGCGGGCTTTGCACCCAAAATTGACTCCAAATAGTCAAAAAGCACATCTTCATTTCCACTCCCTGGTTGATATGCACAGCAGAAAGCATATCGAGAGTAGCTATTGATACCTCCGGTTTTCAAAGCTTGCACATCTGCTGAACTGATTCCAACCTCTAAAGCTCTTGACTGAAATGCAGCCTCTGAGTCCAGAGCCATTGCCCGCACAGAAACGTTCGAAGAAATCACAAAAAGTATGTTGTTCCTTTTTCGGTGCATGGTTCGGCAATGGAGTAGTTGCAAAACACCCTGGAAAGATTGACCGTGCATGTTGTGGTGGCTAATATGATATTACCGATAACACGGATTCAACAAAAACTGGTTTTATTAAGTGCTCAACGTTTTGTCCTGATGATATGCTGTCATGTGGATTCCACTCAAACGTGAAATCAACTTGAAAAGCCAAGCCACAGTCATTGAGCGGGGATTTTGGCATGTGTCACTAATCCCCTCAGAGATGGTTGGAGAGGATTGCATAACACAGTTTTTCTTCCCGCAGCCAACACAATCGATTGCTGGCGTGACTGAAAATGTCGCTTGGTGGTTGATTGAAAATGTGAGTGAAATGACATGTTTGACAACAGCATAACAATGGACAACGTTTATGGCAGCACTAAGAAAATCTTTTCGTCTGAAAGCGCACACAGGTCTGCAAACTAAGGTGGAAACTCCTCGTCTTCAAAGAGTGCATCCCTTTTGATCACAGCGTTGCACTGTATGCACATCAAACCTGTCTTCGTCTCTGCACTGTCTGGGTCGGTGAGATTCAAATTCACCGTGATCGCTCTGCCGCACAACAGTCGCTGTTCATCTCCTTCGGAGGCATTGTGTGCTGCATGAACCACTCCTGTAAAGGCATGCATGTACCATGTCAAGTCATGACCGTCAAGGGGCACTGGGTCTCGAGTGCTCTCCAATGCATCGTCAAGGCCACTCTGTGGCTCTCCAATCTCATCCAAATCAACATCCTGACTGTCTTCGTCGGACGCCTCAATGTCGGGGTCCTGCCAATGTTCAGCAACCTCTTCATCAAGAGGTTTTGTCCCTTTTTGAACCATCATGCTCAAACGCTCAGCCCGGCTAACGTCTGGCTTCAGCTTTCCAGTCCTGATCAAGTTGATAAGTTTCAGAACCTTGTACTGTAAAAGAATCTGAGAGTCCCGGTTGTAGATGGTGCTTGATCGTGTCTGAGGCTCCACATGATGCCCCAACAGCGTCCTTTCTTCCCTTGTAAAAAGGGTACACATTCCAGCCCAGGTGAGAAGGGTGCACTTGCAACTGTGACTAGAAAACTTCCAGGCTTGCTGCACCCGGCTTGCCGCCAGCAGTTCACGTATCCAGCATGTAGCCTCGCCTGAGGACATTGGACAGGAAGACCAAGTCTGTGCCACCTCATTCCATGAGGGTAAGAAAATCTTTCCCTCATCAAGACCAGTGTTGGTCCTTGCAAGAATGAAACTCTGAGCCCAGTCAGCAGAGCCTATAAACCTGCCCAAGCTTGTAAAAGGCAACAAACGTGTCTTGCTCTCTTTTGTCATGGACGTCTTGTGTCTGGAAGTTTCAGCCTCAAGCAAACACATAGTTATGTAATTGTCGAGCCACACTGACTCAATGCGCATTGCGTCAAACCATCGAATGCAAGCAAAAATGCAAAATAAAATGGCACCGCAAATGACTCTGACATGTGCTCGTGGATCTTCGTTGCATAGGTCCTCAAGAATGCCAACGGCCTCAACGGTAAAGGCTGGTGCCTGTTGTAGCTTCCTTTTCTGCAAAAACATGGTGTGAGCTGCTCCAGTGACTCGTGAGGTGAGAACTGAATGCAAGTTCATCTTCTTAAGTCTGAAAATCTGATCACTAAATCTGAGGGCTTCAACAAAATGACTGGCTGCTGTTGGTGCAGCTCCATTGTCACGCAGGTGATTCATATACCGATATACTGTGTCCTCTGTCTGATCAAAGCAAGTGCCTCTGTCAGTAGTCGCCACCCAGTTGGCCCAGCGCCAGAGCGATGAGGAGCGTTTCAAGAGTGTCCCAGTGGCTTTACTGGATAAGGCATCTGAAAGTACTTGCAAAACATCTGTGCTTGTATCAAGACTGCCAACACAGTTCAACATTGATTCACCTATTCCCGTTGCATGCAAATCCAAGTTGACCAAAACTCTGAAACGATTTAAGGCCCGTGACCGCAGCTCGTCGTCCTGAATGTTGTAAGAAGTACATGCAATGCGTTTCCTTACAAACTCGAGAGGTGCCTCCACAGCTGCAGGTTCTGATAAGACTGCTTGAGCTTTGGGACAAGGATTCAAAACATCTGCCAAACCAAGCTGTGAAGACTTGACATCAAATCGCTTGTTGAAACTCTCTCTATTGAAAATTGGCGCCAGAGGTCCGGACTCGCACGGCATCTTCACTCTCTTGGAGGATCGCAACACAGAAAGAGCAGTTGAAATTCCAGTTTGTTCAACATGTGTCTGTGGTATGTATTGCACAGTTTCACTGGAAGAAGCACTGCTAAGTTGCTGATACCCTCCTAGATGTTGACCACTGTCATGTACTGCAAGGCTTGCACCAGGCTCAGACCCAAGGGTGGTGTCGATGGACTCCCAACGCTGTCGGCTGGCTCTTGACCAGCAGCCCATCGCTTGCGAAAACCCTTGAGATCCATGTGGTGTCGAAAAAGCCCTAACAAGTAAAACCAGTGATCTGACAAAAGTTGAAAACATGCCATGTTAAAAGGTTGACCCCCGTAACGCTGAGAAAGAACTTGTTTGAATTGAAAAACAAGTTTCAATGCCCGCCACTCCACGACCCTTGATTCAGAAATGTCACAGCACAAGATATATGATTATCAGTGCAATGATTTCGAAGGTCTCTCTGTTTAGTTGGTTTCTTAGATGTGGCTACCGTTCTTACACAGAAAAGTTGAGACGTCAAACTTGTGAGCAGAAATCAGGTTTGACCGTTTCAACAGGTTGACAAAACAACACCTAAAAGACGGTGTTAAATTTTTGAGTTAGAAAAGAGCGTAGTCGGTTTACACTCAGGAAATAAACTCAAGGGAACTTCCACGATATACACTTTGGTGAAACTACGCTCCGTGGAGCCTTCGCCGAGCTTCCAAGACATGGCTGTCATTTCATGAACGCCTTCATCTTCCAGGTCCAAGGGCATGTTTCTCGCGCAAAACACGGCTTTATCCCCCATTGTCGGTATATAAAGTGGCGACCGGAAACCCGCTTTATAAGCGCAAAGGATGTCCACTTTATAGTGAGCTATACATGGGGGATATAATTTACAATTTTGATCCATTAAGGAAATTCGAAGACTTCTCAACCAGCAGAGCACACCAAAAACCGGACGCAGGCTCAGCCCCAGACTCTTCTGCAACATCATAAGGAATGCCACCTGCATCCAGCCATGTTTAAAGGTGGTGTCCTGGGTATAGTTGCCCTCCTGAAATCCAAGATATCCAAGGCCCATACTGGGTGTCATGTCTGATTTCCAAGTTAAAAAATTAATGGCCGTTCACCTTATTAATGTACATACAACCTGGCCAGTCAGGGGGCTATGAAAGACAATGAAAGTGCCAAGTTGCATGGTGACGCTGCCACCTCAAATCCAGGCAGGTGACCCTTGTGCTTCATGGCATGCTCATCAACAGGTTTTCTACATGTGGAAAATGATGGGAACTCAGGGTTTCTAAGGGAAAAAACCAAACAACCTGACTCTAACCCAGAATTTTGTTTTCGTTCAAGTCTTCGAAATCTAGAGCCGCAGGACAAATACATACAAAACCATAGCAACAACATGCAACAAACCATCTGGGTCGGAAAATTCATGCCAAGTGTCAATTCATAAGTTTCCCGGTTCCAATTGTACGACCTGGTTGGAGTTTGAATCTCCAGATGGCCTGTCGAAGGCAAGGCGTTATGAGTGGCAAGCGTTGAGACAGAAGACCCCCTAATTTTGACTTCCAAATAAGGTTGTGTTTGTGTATGCTTGTTAGTTTTGAATTACAGATTGTGTATATATGATGGTGTCATGTTCGTTCGTTTGATTAGGTTTCAAGCAGCCAATTCTATCGCAAGTAAATGATTTCCGACGCATATAAGCTGATGTTCCGGCTGGGTTGTCAACTTGTGTGATTCATCCTCTTCTTCCATCAATGACCAACTCTCAGCTTTCACTTGCTGTTTTTCACTGAATGCTAAGGAATAATAATGATAATGTGATAATAATAGCTGGTGAATCCAGTATTTCTGCATCAACCATGATCAAAATCAATCAATAATGGAAAACACTTTTTTGGGACCTCGATCCATTTCTTTTGGACATGGACACTTTTCATGGACCTTACTACAATTCTTTTGGAGATGGTGACCGTTCTTTTGGACCTGCGCGCCCTCCTGCTGAACCTGGCCCTTCGCCAAACCACACCCCCTTTGGATAGATTCTCCAAGCGCCGTCTTGATCGCAATTCGTCAGACAGTAGGGAGCTAGAGCTGCGCTACCATGCAACATGGCAGGAAGCATTTCAGTACATTGTGTGGTTCAGTGCCTCCTTCCCTTTCTGCCCTCTTCTCAATTCCTACTTTTCACACCTCTTCCGGCCTTTCTCAGTTACGCAGGGGCTCAACTTGGTGTGAACCTGGGTGAAAGTGCCTCACTTGGGGACATTCATCTGGTTTCAATGTCTAAACTTCCCCCCTTGCGCCTCTCATCAAACTTCCGACATTTCCTGCATTCATTGGGTTTCAATATCTATAATTACCTCCCCCTAGCCACTCTGCAACTCCTTGCATTCATCTTGTTTCAATATATAAACTTCCCCCCCCAGTGCCCCTCAACAACTTCCTGCATTCATTTGGTTTCATATGTGGCACCCCCGTGGCCTCCCCGCAACTTCTTGCAAGCATCTTGTTTCAATATTCTAAAGCTCTCACACACCTGTGCCTCTCAGCAACTTCCTGCATTCAGTCATGCGGTTTCAGTATCTAGGCTTCTCCCCCTCGTCTCTCCACAACTTCTTGCATGCATCGTCATTTGGGTTCAATATCTTTGCTCTCATAGGGTTTGAATAGCTATACTTCCCCCCGGCCCTAGCCTCTCCACAAACTTCTTGCGTTCATCTTGTTTCAATATCTAAGATTCCTCCCCGGTGCCCCTCAACAACTTCCTGCAGTCATCTTGATTCAATATCTAAACTTCCTCCCGCCCCTCAGCAACTTCCTGAATTCATTTGATTTCATCCCCCTTTGCCTCTTCACATTTTCTTGACTGCACCTGGTTTCAATAACTAGGTTTCCCCCCTCGTCTCTCCACAACTTCTTGCATGATCGTCATTTGGGTTCAATGTCCTAGGCTTCACCCCTCATCTCTCAACAACTTATTGCGTCATCTTGTTTTAATATCTAGCTTTCTCTTCCCCCAATGTGCCTCTCAACTTCCTGCATCCATTTAGTTTCGTTTGTAGGTTTCCCCCCGTTGGCCTCTCCACAACTTCTTGCGTTTATGTTGTTTCAGTATCCGAATTTCTCCTGCACCCCCCTCTCTCTCACCAATTTTCTGCGGTCATCTGGCTTCAATATATACATGTTCCCCCGTTTCTGCCAACACCTTCTTGCATGCATCTTGTCTCAATACCTAAATTCCCCAAAATTCCCGCCACCCTGTGCCTCTCAGCAGCTTCCGGCATTCATCGTTTGGTCCCAAAACTTCCCCCTGCGTCTCTCAGCAATTTTTTGCATGTATCTTCATGTATCTTCATTTAGTTTCAATGTCTAGGCTTCACCCCTCATCTCTCAACAGCTTTTTGCGCTCATCCTATTTCAATATCGAACTTTCCCTTGCCCCTATGTGCCTCTCAATTTCCTGCATCCATTTCGCTTCATACGTAGACTTCCCCCACTGGCCTCTCCACCACTTCTTACGTTTTTGTTGTTTCAATCTCCGAACTCCCCCTACATCAGCAACTTCTTTCATCCAAAAAAACATGTACAGGTTCAAAAAAAGAAGGCGCCAAGGTCCAAAACATCCAGCCCAATGTGAGCGCCTATAGCAATGGAGTTTCCCCCCCGACCCTACGGAGGCAAGGTCCACGAAGCAGGTGCACGGGACCAAAAAAAAGAAACCGATGTCAGAAACAATAATTTGGCTGTCTAAAAAAATTCCCTGGGTCCAGCACAAGTACATGCAGCACATGAAGGTCCAAAAAAAGTATATCCCGACAGGGTCCAGAAAACACACAGGCAAGTCCCCCACATTTTTGGGGCCCCCAGGTCCCAAAAAAATCTTGCCAGGTCCAAAAAACATGTACAGGTCCAAAACAAGGGTGCCCAGGTCCAAAAAACATGCGTCCCATCAATAATGACCTGGTGGAAAATGAACCCAGTGATCCAGTAGATAGATAGACTGGCCTTATTTCCAGTAAATAATGCTCAACCCCCCTGCAATTCGATGATTTTATCTATTAAGAAACAATAGTTCCATAGCAAACGGTTTGCTTACATTAAGGGGCCTCATTCATATCATGTTAAACTACATCATTGAACCAACATGTTCTGCCTGGAAAACTCCCCTTCTGAATCTCCCGTATGATCCATCCGTATGCCTTCCGGTAGGACATTTCTCCACCAGGTGCCTGGAACGAAGGGCCCCATCCGGTTGGAAAATCATGGCTTTTATTAGTAAAGATTCATCAAATTATTCATCCATGGTCAGGAAATACATGGAAATACTAGGTTTATTATATGAAATACTGGAAAAGAACATGAGATCACGGGAAACAAACGGGGGTAATGGAAAATATCATCGGGTTAAGAAAACAATCACCGGGTTAAAACACCACTAAAATTCTAGGATGCCCTAGGATTGCTTTGCACAGCCATGAGCCTGTTCATATGTTTTGAATAAAGGCAGAAAGTTTGCTGCAAAGCAATGCAAAGTGGTGATGATCCACTTGTTTTAGTCCAAATCACCCACAAAATTATACTTCCCAATACCAGTAGTACCCGCACGAAGCGGGGCGGAAGTTGCCTTACTATAAGACCCTTCTCATCTATAGAACTTGCATGCGCTGTGCGCCAGCCAGGCCCGTGCATGCGTGCTTTGTGCGAAGCTGTTGCCGTGTTGTTGTCCAAGAACATGACCTGCGCGATCACGTTGCAGCGCAACGCCAAGCGAACCTTTTCTTCTGACTTCACACTGCGCTCTTCACACCTCGCACTTCACACTTCACACTTCGCACTTCACACTCCACACTTCATCTCATCTCAATTCATGAGAACTCTTGTCACCTCATCTCAGCTCTTCTCATCTCATCCCATTTCTTCTCACATGTAAGTTCTTCTCAACTTTTTTCTCATCTCATCCGAGCACTGAGCAACCTTTCTCATCTCCTCGAAGTTCGTCTCAACTCAACTCATCTTAGCTGTTCTGCACGCCAGAAAGCTCTTACTCTCAGAGAGAAGTCTGTTGCCAAAAAACAATTGGGCGCGGAAAGCTTTTGTACACAGACACTTGAGACACAGAAGCATTTAGACAGAAAAGCCTTTCCGAAATACTTTGTGCTACAAAGCTTGCACAAAGTACTTTGCACTACAAAGCTTGCACAAAGTACTTCCCAGTACTACTTTGCACGACAAAGCTTGCACAAAGTACGTCCCAGCACTACTTTGTACTACAAAGCTTGCACAAAGCTTGCACAAAGCACGTCCCAGTACTACTTTGTACTAAAAACCTTGCGCAAAACACGTCCCAGTATTACTTTCTACTACAAAGCTTGCACAAAGTACGTCCCAGTACTACTTCGTACTACAAAGCCTGCACACAGCACGTCCCAGTACTACATTGCTTTACAAAGCTTGCGCAAAGTACTTCCCAGTACTATTTCGCACTACAAAGCCTGCACACAGCACGTCCCAGTACACTTCGTACTACTTCGTACTACAAAGCCTGCACACAGCACGTCCCAGTACTACATTGCTTTACAAAGCTTGGCCAGAGTACTTCCCAGTACCACTTCGTACCACAAAGCTTGCACAAAGTACGTCCCAGTACTACTTCGTACTACAAAGCCTGCACACAGCACGTCCCGTAATTGCAGCTCCAAAACTGGATCTCGGCGCCAAAGCATGAAAAAACACGATTTTGAAGCTCTTTTTCAATGAAATTTTCAAAACAAAATCACCAGCGCCAAAATTGACAAAAATCTGTTAACAAATCACTATCGCAACCTTGATGCAGCCACTCCAATATATATACCGATTTACGACTCTCAGCTGTAAAGACACTAGTATTACACAGGCAGCCGCGGCGCCAAGAAACCTTGACGCAGCCACCACACTGCGATCTGCAGGTGTTCATGCAACTTTCACGCAGCCATTACACTACAAACTGCAACCACAGGTCCCATCGCCGCCTGCAGCCACTTTACACGGAAAAACATAAGGTTTCGCGCTCCGGCTTCCTCCCCAACACAAGCCCCATGCAACGGGCATGCAGCCACTACAATGCGTTTTGCAGCATCACGTGGCTTACACGCATGTATCTACCTATGCAGATGGCAACAGAACATGACAAGAATCACGCAGCCATTACACTGCGATCTGCAACCAGAGATTCAAGAAGCGCAGAGAACTACGCACACATGAACAACTACTCTATTGCAGAACACAAAGGAGGAACCAATAGGAACCAAGTCGCGTCCGGAACGACCGCAGCCGCACAAGCCGCACATACGAGGTACTCGCCGGCTGTAGCCACTTTACACGGAACAATTACACGGAAAAACGCAAGGTTTCGTGCTCCGGCTTCCTCCCCAAAACAAGCCCCATGCAACAGTGACGCGGCCATTATACAATGCGTTTTGCAGCATCACGTCATATTGCGTCTCCAACCCGCATGTCTCGACACACATATGGCAACACAACGTCACAGCAATCATGCAGCCATTACACTGCGATCTGCAACCAGAGATTCAAGAAGCGCAGAGAACTACGCACACATGAACAACCACACGTTGCAGAACACCAAGGCCGATTCGACGATGAAATGACTGCAGCCGCACCCGCCGCACACACGAGGTACCTGACACTGCGATCTGCAGTCACAGTGCACATGAACAACCACACGTTGCACCAAGGGAGAGCCGATTCGAGGATGAAACGACCGCAGCCGCACCCGCCGCCGCCTGCAGCCACTTTACACGGAAAAACAAAAGGTTTCGTGCTCCAGCTTCCGCCCCAACAGTAGTCCCACTCAAGATTCATGCAGTGCAGCCATTGCAATGCGATTTGTGCAACCTGCGACGCAAAGAACTACGCACACATGAACAACCACACGTTGCAGAATACCCCTTCATCACCACTTCCCTAGGTCCACACTTCCATAAGTCCCCACACCACCCTGCATGGATGTATTGTGTTGTGATGTGAAGTATTTCAAATCTAAGTAACGACACTACCCTTCATGAATGTATTGTTTTGTGATGTAAGGTATCACACCACCCTTCATGAATGTATTGTTTTGTGATGTAATGTATCACGCCACCCTTCATGAATGTATTGTTTTGTGATTAAGGTATCACAATTTGATTTGTCCGTAAGTTGGAAGATTGCTTCCCAACTTCCTTTAACAAAGCACACTTTGTGACATTTGTGAACGCAGTTTGCAGAGAATTACCCATCTGACCCCTTCTTCCCACAACGTGAAAAATCACAGTCACGTCGGGGTCATCATCCATCATCGTTACATGTCTGGGAAGGAAAGGTAAGGACAGTGCCCATCCCATCGACGTGCCCATGATGTGTTCTGACGCAACCCATCGCCGCCTTTCAAGTGAACAATGTGCGCCGTGCTGGGCAAGAGCCCATCCTCCGTTGACTCCGCATCATTCCTGGGTGAGAGAGGCGTCCTGGTGGGTTGGAGGGGAATACAATGCATGCATGCACATATAGAGTATAATGTATACATATATATATATGTAAACACATATTATCATATGTCATTTAATGACTGTGTAAATGTATGTAATGCAATGCGATGCGCGCATGCGTGTGTAGTCACATTGCATCATTGCATCAACATGCGTCAGGCAATACAGATGTGCACAAGCATGCATAGATGCTACATACCTAAATGGTCCTATGCACACGCATATCTATAGATACAGGTATGTTGTTTTAAACCTATGTGTGTTTTGCCAATTAACAATATCGGTGTATGTGTTAGACCCTATGATCCTGGTTCTGGTGGTCAGCGCTGGTGCTGACAAGCATCAAGTATTGGCTGGGTAAGCCTTAGGCACCGATGGACTCACATGACCAATCGGGTAATTCAATGTTGGATGATATATGGAATGTACGGGATATCCTGGGGTACACGGGATATGTGGGATGTATCTATCTATCTATCTCTATCTATCTATCTATCTCTCTCTCTCTGCATACAAAAGGAGATATACGGGATATATGGACAAGCACCATGTCATTCCCATCGGGCATGATCACCCTCCAAATGCACCATAGCCACTTAGCCGCTTCTGAGGACGGAACCCAGCATGGCCACCTGGAACGGTTCGCCACCTTTTCGCAAGGACTCCAACCTCAGAACACCATCATAGGTTTCCGGTAATTCTCCCCCGCTTGCAAACTACTCCCTCACAGAAAGGTCAGTCTTGGATGTAATGTTAGTGGGCAGTTTGGATTAGCTTCATGGATTTGTCTGAAAATAGCGTGCCCCTAATTCCATTGCTTCATCATAATTCTCCTTATAAACCATCTTAAACGGTCATATTTTGGTGGCATAATCGGTTTCACACACACACACCATGATATTCTTGGTTCTACATCCCATGATGTCCATGATGTTCCCAGTCCATCCACATCAACTACCCATCATATGGTGGCTTAGATCATCCTAGATCCCCTGCTTTCCCCATGGTCCGCCCTTCCCACTGAGTGTACTTGTAGATCCGAGCAGCTCGATGGTTCTCCGTGAGCTGCAGCAGGCCGTGGCATTCTTCCTGATGGGATGAACACCCCATGAAAAGTGACATGGAATCAAAAAGAATCCTTGGACATGGATGGGGAAATGAAAACAATGGAAACCATGACTCACTGAGCTTGGAAATGGATGATGAAATGGATGTTGATGTCCGTGATTAGCATGGCACACACTGCGGTATATACTGAAGATTGGTTTGCTGCAAAGCCTCAACAACAAGCTTCGGTAATGTCCGATTGAAACCCTGAAAACTTAAAACAAGTTAAAACCTCTGTGTTTATATAGGTTTTCTTTCAATTGCCATGTATAACTGCCACATATAGATGTCCATTTAGTTCGGGGATTTCCCAGCCGGCCAAGGCTCATGATCTCCACTTCCCCCTGCGTCAACAGGAAGGCCAGAGCTGCTTGGGAGGGGCCTCCCAGAATTCTGTGACGCTCACTGGAAGCTAAGAGCACTGTGAAGGCAAATCTGGGATATAATTTGGGACACACACACACATATATATATATATGATTATATGATATGCATAAATAATTACATACATACATACATACATACATACATGCATACATGCATGCATGCATGCATACATACATACATACAGACACATACATACATTACATTACATTACATTACATTACATTACATTACATTACATTACATACATACATATATATATATATATATATTGAAGAACATGGATATATGATACGTGCCTATGTAACCAACTTGATATTATTCAACCCTGGTTAAGGTATGTGAATCATGTCTCCCTGCGCAGCTGGTACATTGCCCCACCTTTGAATTCCTCCAGAAGATCTCGCCAACCTGCAGCCAAGCAAAGAAACAAATTTAAACAAAATTGGAGAACAGACTGACTGCCGGGTCTGCTTAGTGTTGATCACATGTCTGCAAAATCGTCACGATAGTTGCATTATGGGGAACTACCTACACCCTTCCAGCACACAACAAACATGAAAGCCGGATGATGTTTCATTCGGACATATTCCAAGCATTGATGTGCCTTGCGCATCAGCCTTTTTCAGCTCTGTTCACTGCAGCTCGGACATTGGCAGGTCTGCTGGTGCACCTGAACTGCTGGCAGTGGAGAAATTGTTCCACTGCCACGGCGCCCACGGCTCGGTCCAGGCAACCCCCGAGCCCACACCACTGAGTTCCAGCATCGGAGGGCCCTGTGCTGGTGGTGCCGGTGGCATGGCTTGAGGAAGCTGACCATGTGGCAGATCAGCTGCAAGCTGCCAACCCAACATCTGTTGCATCCAAGCCGGGCTTGCACCATGTGCATATGCTGGATAGAAAGCTTCCTGATGTCGCAATTGGTCGTTGCGCACTGCTCGAGTGACATCCTCCCCGAAAGCATCATCTGCGGCGATCTCCTGAAAGAGTGCCTGTTCTGCCTCAGACATTACGTCAATGGAGGCATCATGAGCATTTTTCTTCTGCCTGGCCCTCTTCGTCATCTCATTGACGTTACAGATGCGTTGGAGTAAAGTCCGCATTTCACCTGGGCAGCGTTCAAAAACTGTTTGATTGATAGGGGTTCCCGTAGTCGATTGTGATAATTCCGTTAACAATCCCCAACATGTATAGTTTAATCAATACAAACCCCCCATCATAGTCTTTTTTGAGGCAATTTTTAACATTGTTCCTGATTCTTTCTCCTCAGCTTCTGACTCCACACTGATATCCTTTGTTTCTCCTTGAGTTGACCCAGCACTGTTTCCTTTCGGCTGATTCCAGAAATATGCAGGTGAGCCTTTGTTTGGACAGAAGAGGTGGAACAGGAAGGCAAGGAGGACAAGAGAGGGAAGACAAAAAACAGCAAAACCGGAAACACAATCATAGTCCTGAAATCTTGGTGACCTTCTGAAGCTTGTGAGCCTCAACTTTGCAGTAGTGCTGAACATCGAAACTTGAGGCTGGGAGCTGGGAGCTATTAACTTCAAATCGTGCCTGAAATGTTCTGAAGTTCAGAAAATCCAGGATGGCTTTAATGGTCAATTTCCTTCCTAAACCCCTGAAAAAAAATGCTGGAAATCAATCGCGCAAAGGGGGTAGCCCTGAAGTCCCCTGACATCAAAATAATAATGAATGTTTGCACACCCCTAAATAAAGTATCTGGATCTCAACGGTCCAAAATTTTGGTGGTGGAATTATTCTTTCTCAATTCCTTTCCTACTTGAACCCACCTTTAACCCCATGAACCAAATACTTTATTTAGAGGCCCCCCCTAAATAAAGTATTCTAAAAAACGTTCCCTGTGTTTTTTTGGTGCTACCCTTTCTAAAGCTCTTCCTGGAAGCTTGAATCCCCTGTGAGCTGGAAGCTATTAACTTCAAATCGTGCCTGAAATGTTTTGAAGTTCAGAAAATCCAGGATGGCTGAAATGGTCAATTTCCTTACTAAACCCCATAAAAAAAATGCTGGGAATCAATCGCGCAAAGGGGGTATAGCCCTAAAGTCCCCTGACATCAAAATAATAATGAATGTTTGCACACCCCTAAATAAAGTATCTGGATCTCAGGGGTCTAAAATTTTGGTGGTGGAATTATTCTTTCTCAATTCCTTTCCTACTTGAATCCACCTTTAACCCCATGAGCCAAATACTTTATTTAGAGGCCCCCCCTAAATAAAGTATTCTAACAAACGTTCCCTGTGTTTTTTTGGTGCTACCCTTTCTAAAGTTCTTCCTGGAAGCTTGAATCCCCTGTGAGCTGGAAGCTATTAACTTCAAATCGTGCTTGAAACGTTCTGAAGTTCAGAAAATCCAGGATGGCTGAAATGGTCAATTTCCTTACTAAACCCCTTTAAAAAAAATGTTGGAAATCAATCGCGCAAAGGGGGTAGCCCTGAAGTCCCCTGACATCAAAATAATAATGAATGTTTTGCACACCCCTAAAAAAAGTATCTGGATCTCAAGGGTCTAAAATTTTGGTGGTGGAACCATTCTTTCTCAATCCCTTTCCTACTTGAATCCACCTTTAACCCCATGAGCCAAATACTTTATTTAGAGCCCCCCCCTAAATGAAGTATTCTAAAAAACGTTCCCTGTGTTTTTTTTGGCGCACCCCTTTCTAAAGCTCTTTCTGGAAGCTTGAATCCCCTGTGAGTTCAGAAAATCCAGGATGGCTGAAATGGTCAATTTCCTTACTAAACCCCTTAAAAAAAATGCTGGGAATCAATCGGGCAGAGGGGGTATAGCCCTGAAGTCCCCTGACATCAAAATAATAATGAATGTTTGCACACCCCTAAATAAAGTATCTGGATCTCAGGGGTCTAAAATTTTGGTGGTGGAATTATTCTTTCTCAATTCCTCTCCTACTTGAACCCACCTTTAACCCCATGAACCAAATACTTTATTTAGAGGCCCCCCTAAATAAAGTATTCTAACAAACGTTCCCTGTGTTTTTTTGGTGCTACCCTTTCTGAAGCTCTTCCTGGAAGCTTGAATCCCCTGTGAGCTGGAAGCTATTAACTTCAAATCGTGCTTGAAACGTTCTGAAGTTCAGAAAATCCAGGATGGCTGAAATGGTCAATTTCCTTACTAAACCCCTGAAAAAAATGCTGGAAATCAATCGCGCAAAGGGGGTAGCCCTGAAGTCCCCTGACATCAAAATAATAATGAATGTTTTGCACATCCCTAAATAAAGTATCTGGATCTCAGGTGTCTAAAATTTTGGTGGTGGAATTTTTCTTGAGTCTTCAACCCCTAAATTAATTCCTTTAAAGTATATACTCTGAAGTATATTCTTGAGTCTTTGACCCCCACTTTACCGGAATCGCCATTGGTCCCTGAAACCATCTCATTTCTCTCTTCGCTTGTCTTAATCATAATCTTTGGCCTCTCCTGAAGCAAGGCAAGCTGGCTGGAACATGGTGCAGTGGAAAACTTGCTAAAACCTTTACTACAACCATGGCTTGCGAAGCTATTGCAGTGTGTTGTAGACCAAGAACATGACTCGTGCACGACATTGCACGACCGTGGCGCAAAGCAATCAATGCGATTAATTAACCACTGGCCCTTGAGCAAAGCAAGCTGGCTGGAACAGGTGCAGCAATGAACTGAGGGCGTACTGCAAGTTGAATCTGAGGGTTCAAATCCCGGAGCGCCAAGGAGGGAGTGGAAGGCGCTCCCTCCTTGACGCACCGGGATTTTTGTTAAAAAAGCCCGCACAGCTCAGTGGTTGAGTAGTAGGCCTTCAGTGCCGCAAGGCCTCTGGCTCAAGCCTTGGGGGCGGCGTGGTCGGCCTCCAAAGCCCACCTGCGGCCGCCCAGCCCCCTAGCCCGCCAGCGCCTCATAGCACTTGGATATAGGCACCCTGCCTTTTGGGGAGCTCCTCTTTGAAAATATGCAAACCCCGGAAGGACGAGGCGGGATTGACACATCAATCTACCCTCAGGTTCAACTTGCAGGGCGCCCATTTCCAAGTGCCTTCCAATGGTCCTGTTTGAAAATCTGCAAACACCGGAAGGAAAGAGTACCCTCAGCCGACCCTGTTGGCTGACGGCACCCGTTCCTTCCAGGATTTGAACCGGAGCGTCAAGGAGGGAACGCCTTCCGTTCCCCCCTTGGCGCTCCGGGATTTGAACCCTCAGGTTCAACTTGCAGGGCGCCCTCATATAGCCACTTGGATATAGGCACCCTGCCTTTTGGGAAGCTCTCTTTGAAACTATGCAAACCCGGAAGGAACGGGTACCAGCAGCCGACAGGGTCGGAAAATCTGCAAACCCCGGAAGCACCGGATCCCACCAGCCGTGGGGCTGATGGCATCCGGTGCTTCCGGGATTCGAACCCGAGAGTTCGTCTTGCAGGGCGCCCTCATAGCTACTTGGAAATGGCCACCCTGACAACCTGGAAGATCGCCAGGATTCGCCAGGGCTTTGCAAGGCTGTGTGCAGCGAGCTGTCCTTGCAAGCATGACATCTTTAATCGCAAAGAAAACCCTTTGAAGTGCTGGAACCACTTTTTACCTTGACCAAGTTCACTTATGTACTCGTGTCCTCCTGCCAGGGTGACCTCCTCGAAGGTGCTCCCCCTGCTCAGCGGGATCCGAGCCAAATGCTGCAGGATATGGAAGACTTAGTCACCCACTGAGCTATGCGGACTTTTGACCCTCTGGTCACGCTGTGTGTGAAATGCACACATCAGAGCACAATGAACACATCTCTTCAGGCAACACACATCTGTTTGGAACTACAGTGAGCACACAGCTCTGTAGAAGGACACACATGATGCTGCCAAGTCAAAAGGCAGTGTGTTCAACGCTTTCAAGCGACACTGACACCAGTCATCATGACGGCTGAAGCGGATCTCCGGTGCTTTTTTTCCCATCATACTGCACCTTAGCTTTTGCGCAACACTGCACGAAAAGACGCGTCTACCTCATCATCACCAATCACTGTATATAAGCACTGTTTTACCTCATCAAAAAGTTTCCCAGTAGCAGTCACTGCAGATTGCTTGGACTGCTGTCAGAGCTCCGCCGACCACACGGTTTCGATCCCCCAACGTCTTGCACGTCAGAGGTTGCTGGTAACTCTGAGCCAGTATGGCCACGGTGCCAATGATTTCTCTAAGCAATTT
>CAMXCT020001125.1:648371-725871 GCA_947184155.2 Cladocopium goreaui
GCCCCGTGCGGTCGGCCTTCTCAGCCTTCCAATCCTTGGACTTCCAGGTGTCATGGCTTCTCCACTCGCCCCGGCCATACCTGGAATCTCCCCGCCATTCACCGGCCTTGGACCACTCAGGCCCCGAGCCTTTCCAGTCACCTTTGCTCTTCGACTGGGGGTCTCCCAGACCTTTCCAGTCATCTTTCCTTCGTCCAGTCCATGCCGAACCTTTCTGGTCTGCCCAAGCATCGGCGGATCCCTTTTCCCGCCACTCTGCGGTACCAGAGGTCTCTTGCCACCATTGCGAGGATCGCTTGCTGTACCACGACATGGCGGAACCCAGGAGTGGCGACTAAGTGCTCTGAATTTTGGCAAGCTTTGGTGCGTGTCTTGTGGATCAATGATGATTGATAGGTGTTTTTTCCCATGCTACTTGCGACCTGTACAGAATATGTTGTTTTTCTTTTTGCTAGGCCCCTGCATGCTTCAAAGGCTGGGAGCTTCTCTTGAGCAATGCGATATCCAAAGCGGAACTGCTTGACTGTAACTGAGCTCTGTTTTCAAGAGGAATGTTAACCTCACATTTTTCTTGAAGGAAACTCGACAAACTCCACATGCACCATGACAGCCATGTCATCCACTTCTGCCCTGGTGCAGCCTAGTTACGTTGTCCGAGCTGATCCTCATTCTCCTTGTGGAAGAGGGTCACTTCGGTCAAGCTTTTCTTGGCCGCTGGATGGAACACGATAGAGCAGTGGGCTGGTTTCTGCTTGCAACCAAGTAAATCATGCCTAAAGAGGTGACATGAAGAGTGGATTTTAATGGTTCTATATTTATCTGTATAACTGAATTGAGATGGTAACATGCGAATAATGTACACTACATTTCGATACATTGCATATTCACATCACATCTGAGATGAGGGCTCTAATTGATCGTATCCGACCCCCTACATGGCCTCACATATCTTTAGTGTTTGCACAGCGCCGTCGGTGTTGTCCTCTGGCGAATGGATTTCAATATATTTCAATGGACAAGGGAGAAAGCATGAGACAGTTCATTATTCAGTTGCGTTCCTAGATTGGAAAGACATGCCCACAGAAGGATATGAACAAAAGAACAAAGTCTTGCGTGCCCCAGTGTCCCAAGTTGCAAACCATTGGATCGCATCGATGCTGTTTCGCATGATCAGCAGACCCCCTTGCAAACGCACGTAGCCTTTCCTTGAGATAGCTGGAAAGAAAACCCAAACTGAACCTGTCTCAGTAACCTCCAGAATGGCATGACGTGGCATGCAGAAATCGTGTTGAACGCATACGCAGACTTCCTACAAGGTCCCAACATGTTCCAACTCAGCTTGAGGATCCACGAATCCACTTATTGAGAAGCCCTCTACAGAACGACAGAAGAATCCGCTTGCAATCCAGGTTCTTTGTGAATGCCACCTCATCAGTAGATCCCCAGGGCACCCTTCGGGTTCCATCGTAGTAGGAGAAGGCAATGTCTACTTGCAGCCTGAGCGGCTGCCAAGTTGACCCATGTTGACCTATCCCCGGGTCCAAAATCTGTCAGACCGCCGGAGTGGATGAAATTTCCGTGCCGGGCCACTGCTGCAAGAGCTCGAGAATATGCATGAAGGGTTTCACCTCAGCTGTGTACCCTTCGGATATATATTCCATGTGGCTGGACACAACTGGAAAATCTCAACTTTGAGTGGGAAAATAATTATTGGATAATCATCAAGCTAAAGGGATGATTTTCTATTGCCGGGCTAAACGGGTGGTAAATTGCCGGAATGGAGGATGTTATGAAGGGATTGGAAGATTCCTTGGCTTCTGATTTGCTCCCATTTTCCCGTGGCTGCTGCGGCTGTGGGCCCATCATAGAAGATCAATAACCTAATGATAATGAGAATGCTTAATCATCAGAAGAATCATGTGATACAGCCGTGCTTACGCCAAATCTGTCCGAATTATGCCCGATATGTCCATCTGATGCTCAAAATTAAGTTCCAAACATAATGAAAACCGCAGCTACAAACATGCAGAAATATGACATCTAACAACAACACTGATTAAAATGATACTTTTTCTGATGTCATGATACAGGGTAGAAGTGAAAGTCATCCCTCACTGTCCCTTTTGGGTTTTCCCCATTGTCAACGCTGTTTCCAAGAAGTCATCCCTAAGTCATCCCTTTGATGGTTTCCCCCATGTGACCGCTAGATTTACTGAATGTTTTTTTATCAACTACGATATTGAAATTGTAGAAATTATTGCATTCTGCTGGTGGGCCGCTATTCTTTTGAATGCCAAAAGATATAGTAGAAAAATCACCTCTGCATGGCAACGCTGGGAAAACATCTCCTGGACTGGGCGAAGTCTATTAGTTACCAGCTGAATGGGACGTTCACCGGGTCACCAGCAACATATCTGAGTCCATGCAGATCACGAAGGCCACGTTTTTGTCCGGCAAGATCCGGGTCTGCCACAGCCAGACGTACCTCAAACCCCTGCCCGGATTGGGCCGGGGTGAGGATGGGGGCCACGGGGCTGCCCAAAACCGGGACATGCTCCGGAGATGTCCAGAGCACGTCCACTGCGGCCGATCAGTTCTTGTGGGATCAGGAGGGTTTAACATGGTTTAACATATCTGTGATATGTAGCCGTGAAAACATGAATGTCAGCACCAAACTGTTGGAATTTATCACCCCCCACTGGTGCAGCCCCCAAAAAAAAACGTCGAAAGACTTGGCCAATCATCAAAGCGATGGCAACAAATTGGGAGCAATTGGTAAGAAATTGAAACCAATAACACTTAATAACCACCTGCCAATCATGCCAATCATGCCAATCATGCCAATCATGCCAATCATGCCAATCATGCCAATCATACCATCCAGCACAGTATGTCAAATCAAACTCCGTGATTTGTACTCCAGCGAGCTGACCCTCTGATGCAGCAATCTGAGCCGAGAAGCTGCTGAAGTTTCAAGGACTGGTAGGTCAAGCGTCGATAATTCTCCCCTTCCGTTGGATCGTCATGGGAGCTCAGCTTCTCTTCGTGCTCCTCGGAGTTAGTTTTTGGGATTTCAAGGCCTGAATTTGCAGTGGAAATCCCCAGATGTGTACCTTAATTTACCAATGCCCAGAAAGAGCCATGCTTCACATCATAACCCTCAGCTCCTGGAATGGTGCAAACTCCACCCATGGCATCACCAAAGTCACGGCTTCCAAGGTTGAATCCTCTAGTCCTGATGACAAAGAAAGGGGAGGCCACAGGAGGACATCCAAATGTGTTTCAGGTGCCAAAAACGCAGGGGGCATAAGACTGACACATTCTTTTGGCATCTTCTACACTTAGGGCCAGTTATAGTAACCCATGTAGCCCCAAAAGGATTATATACTGAAAACAAACAACACACTGAAAACAAACATGGACCCTCGAACATCTAGTTCGGGATAAACCTATTGTTTAATGCGAATTGCAGTTTTTGGGTTTACGTGACATTTTGAGTAGACATTCGGTTCTTCACTTCTCCCATGCCGTGATGTTACAGTAACCCCCCCTTGCTTTTGGAGGGTAAGCCATCTTTTCCTCCACCAGATATGGTGGACTCCTGCCGTCGCTACAAGGGCTCGCACCCACTGGGCGTCCACAGACTCACGAAAAACCTGCAAAACGGCCCAACACTCGCATCAACCTCGTTTAAACAAATGGGTCGGGAAAAGTCGAAGAAAAAATGTGCTTTGTTTTTGGTTTATATAATCCAGCTGTTTGGAATCTGTCTTTTAAGATTTTGCACGGTTAGACTTAAGGATACTTAGGGTATCTAGTTGTTTTTCATGTTTGTATTATTTTGGATTTATTGATTTATTCAAACCCCATCTGGAAAATGCCAACATGTCAATTGGACTTTCCCACCCCACCCCACCGTGTGACCGTGTCGGCGCCTCCGCTATGCTGGAGAACAGGGGGCCACAGTAAGTCCAAAAGTAGTGGTCCTGGCTGCATAGCGCGTAGAGTTGGTTACAACTCAACTGCTGGTTGGTTCACCAGTGTCTGTTGTTTTTGTTTAACTTGTTAACCCACCAGGCATGTTTACCTCTTGATCCCACATTCTTCCTCAATTGGATTGCTGTCTGCCTGGCGATTTAAACCATGTTTGACCCTGCCAACCCTTGACACACGACCCAGTTCTTATAGTTTTTCTCATGTTTCCCATGTTGGACCCCAAATTTTGACTGCCTAAGACATCTTCAACCCCACCCAAGTTGGATATGATGTCCAGCCACCCCAGCTGCCCAAAGGCTCCTCCATGCACGACGTAAGGATCACCATCCGATGCCTCGTCGCCGCCCCATTGGCCGCTGCCAGCGACAGAGGCGCCCGCAGCGCGGGCGGTAGCTGCTGTGCCAGCTGGGCGCGGCGCAGGGCTGGCAGAGCTTGGAGCAATTCCTGTGGTGGGACCCCAGTTTTAATGGAATGATATAAGTTATAAGGGAAAATCATGGAAAATCGATACTCAGCTGTGCCCGGCTGAAACATGAATCACGAAACACAACCAGCGAACGCCAATCAATATAGTCCGTTGGTACATATTCGCTGCAACATGTTAGAATACAATAAAACATAACAAAAAACATAGCATACAAAACGCCACCTGGACGCAACATCGCATCGACTTCCCATAATTAGGTTCCCCCACCTAGGACGCATTGTTTTTGAAAACGCTTCGACTTCCACACTGGGGAGTAAAGGATTATTTGAAGAGCTCGGTTTGGAATAGTATTTCCCATAATTATCCATCATTGGTGCCAGATATGTGCCAGATATGTGCGGTGCGGGGGGCTCCCCTCTTTTTTCGTCCACGCCACTGACGCCACTGAGTCCTGATAGTCTTCACTCGCAGCCGCCATCAGAACTTCCAGAGGTCTATGGACCACCGCGGTCACCGGAGCCCTGTTGGGTGCGTTGGGTTCTTGACATCGGTGGCTGCATGAGGACAACACCACCGTGCCGCTCTCGTTCCGCGCTTCCGCGACTGCCAGGTGCCAAAGGGCGCTGCGGGCAGCGACTGCGGCTGCATCACCTCAGGATGACAAAAGCTGGGCCTTCAGGTTCCATTGCTAGACCCTGTTCCCACGCCTATCATGGCTGGTGAAAGTTCGAATATTTTCCGGAAATGTCTGGATCGACTCACCGAACACAAATCAACATGCCCACTTGGGGAAAAAAATGAGTTGGATTTTGGAACCATTTGCAGCCCACGTTACCCATTGGTTGTTCAGGGGCCATGAGCCTTCTCACATCAACCAGCAAGGTGGGAAAAGGACACCAAAATCAACCTCACTGGGTTGGGGGATGGGTTTCTGGATGTTTCTAGTGAACATCCGTTTCATTCCGTTTCAATAGATATATGTTTTCTCGTTGGTTAAAGATGGTTAAAGATGGTTAAAGATGGTTAAAGATGGTTAAAGATGCCCCTCTCTTGGCCAGTTTTGGTGGGGCTCAACTCGACATAACTCGACCATCTCGTCACTGTCCAGGTCGTCTTCGCCCACGAGGTTTCGATCGGCGGAGAAGCCACGCTTGACGCCCTGGACGAAGGGGAAATGCTCGCGGGTCCTGGGGTCGAAGCGCCACGGAAATGGCGCTTGAAAAACGATGGGACAAGAAGACCCACCCTGAACACCAAAATAAGTAGCAAACGATGCAAATGGCTGTTCATCCTACCAAAATCTCCCAAATATCTCCAAATTTGGGAGGTTGTGATACTTAAATTGCCTTAAATCAAAACATGAGGCCAGTCTTCAATAAATAGACATAAATAGTCTTGAATGATCGGATTCCGTCGGGGCAAATCAGCATCATTCAACCGCACCTGAAAAACCTGAAGATCAAGGACGATAAAGTTATTTGACTGAAATTTTGTCAGGCAAAGCATCACTTTTGGTTGGTTGTTGGAAGTCTGTATCATTTGTCTACATGGATGATGACAAATGTCGGCAGGTACGTGACAGCTGATCTCAGCATACCTCAGCGTATCTCAACTGCTGAGCCCTGAGTCGAGTGTCAAGAAATTGTGGATCGGCGCCTTGTACAAGGAGTTCTTGGTTTCCTGAGTGCCGACTCAGCCATAAAAACAAAGGGGTCGTGCATTCTACAGGGAGCATGAATTCACATAATTCACCCAATTTTCCTGTACGAAAAAAGATGCCATAATCCAATGAATTTCTAGTGACTAGAACCCCGAGCCCTCCATGCCAAATGACTCAGCCCGGGGTAATTTCTTGAACTCAATCTATAAATCAAACGGTAGAGGACCGCCTTTTGCACATCCAGAATGCATGTGTTTCAGGCACCTTTTGATTCTGTAATGAACCATCAGCGCCCGTAAACATTGCTGGCTGGGACATCCCAATGTTTACCGGGGAAACCCATGCTTCAATTGGGAATGCCCATGAGCCAGGTCAGATTACCACAGACCCATCAGCCATCAGCCGCTTCCCATACAGCCCGGAGTCAGCGCTCAACCAGAGGAACTCTTGCACCAAGCCCCGGTCGAGGAAGGGATATCTGGTCTCCACCCCATGGGCTCCAGCGGTGCTCTCCTCTTTTGCCAGGTAGTCCTCGAATGGATCAGCTACTGGAGATGAAACGTTTTTTGTGGTGCCTTTTTTTTGGGGGCCCTCCCAAATTCAAAACAGCCCATGTTTGTATTGAATGTTGTCTTAGAGAACTCCACCCCTGACCCATATTGCCATATTCTAACTTCCTATGATTGCTCTGATTCCCAGTATTCTTGGACATAGTAAAGACACCAAAAAGGCCCTGACAACCACCAACTCAGCCAGGCCTGCTGAGTACCCTGAAAAAAGTTGAGCCAAGGAAAGACCGACGACAGATCATCAGGAAACACGCCCATCAAGGTGCTATGAAATTCCTCAGTGCCACTGCCAGCAGCAGGTGAGGCAGGAAAACCGGAAAACCACACTGACCCCGACTGACCCCGACTGACCCCGACTGACTCCTCAAGATGCGGACAGTCCTTCCGAATTGTGACTTTATATGTGCACCTTTGAAAAAAGCACCAGAGGGGTGAACAAAAAAACGATTTATGTTTTTTTTTGGAAAGATCTGAACATAAATTCCGTAGTCAGCTTTTCAGCCTTTAGGTTGAGGTCAAAGTTAAAGCACTTTTGGCACATCTGTCAAATGAGATCATCATCCAATGATCCAATGTGTGGCTGATAATAACATATAATAACAAACCCTTGATAACACCATTCAGATATTGCAAAATCATATGTGCAGTGGCCAAAACAGGGTATGGCTTGTGGTCATCCCACCATCATTAGATCATTAGGAATTCCTGATAATGGCTACATTAACCGCAATCCCGATTAATGGATTGATGACCATCCTCGAACATGGGTATGAATCCAACTTTTGACAGGTGGCACATGATAAAATGTTATATAAATCATATAAAAGCTAGATCCACAAAATACTCAGTGTGATCCAAGAGTCAAAGGGCACGCCTTTGCTTCCATAATCCGAGACGATTTCATCTGCACCACTGCCAGACAGAAACATCCGCTGCCCAGACATAGATGCCTGGCGATAAATCCAGGATAAGCCTGCCGCGGCCTTGTCATCAACCTTAGCAGAGTTTCCGGAAGCCACGGCAGACCCTAAAATTGATCATAGCCCAACAGATTCCAATTGTGAAATGACATAAAATATCATAAAATAGTGGGTTCTGAATCTGATCTGCTGCAACTTCACATGCTCAAGCTTCACCCTTGGGCAAAAGATTCGATCCAACATGATCCAACACAAATGCTTCTGCGTGACCTTCTAGCAGATTCACGTTCCATGAAACTGCACGAACCAAGACCAACAGTTTTGCAGAAAAACGGCAAGCAATGGATTGGTTATTTATAAGAAAAAATGGAAACCATGGTTTTCACCAAACAAGGGTAAATCTTCCAATCATCCAAGTCTGGAAAACAATTTTTTCGGATTAAACATGGCCCTGTGACGTTGGCATAGCCCGGTCTCAGCTGGTAGAACACCTTCTCAGCATTCTCACCTGAGTCCAAAAAGGGCTATGGCCAACGGGTTTCGGGAAATGTGCGAATAAATGTGTGAACATATGCGAAGCAAACTCAGTTGTTGTTTATGTGTATATATTATACTACATTTCATGTGTATATATATATACCTATATCATGTACTGTAAATAAATATTGTGTATACATCTCTCTCTCTCTCTCTCTCTCTTGTTCGTCCTACGACATGATCTTCCGTGCTCTTCCACAGGGCCATAGGTGTGGGCTCTGACAATCCCGCCCTTTATGCACCAAGGATGTTCATGGCCCTCAATGTCCGCAGCTAACGACCCATCCAACTTTCAAAGCTGGATGGTTTTCTCAAGGATGCACGGATAGCCCTGAAGTAGAAATAGATATCTGACCCTCACAAGCAACATGGCAAAACCATCCCCATAGAGTCCTAAAGCATATCCCGTTAGACCCTTGTAACCGAGTGGCGAAGAAACTTCTTCTCGCTGTGGAATTGGTCACCTTGATGGCAACCATTCACCATGTGAAGGCAATGGTTCACATAACAAGTCAAATCACAGGCCACAAGCTTTGCCTTTTGGATATGGGGATAGTCGATGATAGTCGGATAGTCCATGATAGTCCAATGCTTGGAGCTCAGCCAATGCTGATCCAACGCAACACTTCTGTGTGGATCTTCCCGTCATCCTCCATCTTAAGGATTCCAAACGGATGCCACGGATGTTTGTCACTGACATGGGTAATTTCCGGAGAAAAAAAAAAGTTTCTATTACAACTTGGCTGGAAAAGTTCTCCTGCATCCCCTTGAACTTGAACAGTGCCAGATGCATCCAATTAGCTTGACAGGTGCGTCAACTTCCACGTGGCCTTCATGTTTCGTCGCTTCATCTCCGTAAGCCTTGCCAGCAGCACCCGCACATCCTTGGGAATCAACTGCCATTCTCCATCATTCATAATCACTACAGTGTATCATTAAAATCATCATTAAAAGGGGTGATTCATGGTGATTCATGGTGATTCATGGTGATTCATGGTGATTCATGGTGATTCATGGTGATTCATGGTGATTCTGGACGCTTCCGGTCTGTGCTGAGTGACTTCTCTGGCTTGCACGGTGTACATGGCCGGCTCTATGCCCAGTCGTCCCAAGGACACGGCGATCGCTCCACTGTCGTAGCCGTCGCTCAAACACATGGCCGGCGTGGCACGGCCGGGAGCGAAACGAGGAGAAGCCGCACGCTTCTGGATGGCCTCCCATCGGTGGTTGAAACGGTTGAAACGTACCCTCTGGTAATTTAACATAGCTATTGAAAATGGCCATTTATAGTGGATTTACCCATTAAAAATGGTGATTTTCCATAGCTATGTTAAATTACCAGAGGGTACTGTCTTCAAGCCATTGAAACATACCAGTCACTTGAGATCATAGAATTCATAGATCATCCCCTCAAAATCCTCAAATATATAAGGACTGAAAAAAGAATGAAACCAGCAAATACTGTGAAGGTTGTTGTCGACCTCTGTTAGAAGGGCGAATCTTGATTATTGATGATCTTGATGCTCAGAATGGCACGTTGTCAGATGTTCTCAGTGGTTGGAGGGAACGTCTATGGAGTAACTCTTAAAAGAAAGAATGTGTTTGGATCCTTATGGGTCAATCACTTAAGGCCACTAGCTATATAATAATCCAATGGACTTTCCCACATCTTGACTGTCTTTGTCATCCATCAGCTATATTATTTGCAACATGGTCAACCTATGCCTATCAAACCTGGAGGATGTTCCAGCTGGCAGTGATACTAACATCAACAACTGTCGACTGGAGTATGTAATCAACCGCCAAACCCTTGGAGAAGAGTGATCAGTGGCTGTGGTTATGGCGATGATGACGATGATGATGACGACGACGACGACGATGATGATGATAAAAATGAAGACAAGGATGAAAATGAAAACAAGGTAGGCGGTTGATACGGCGCCCTGTGAGGGGTTGCCGATTTTAATTTTAAGATTTTCACGTCAAAAGCTGGAAACGTGGTATTTGTGGGACTTTGTAAAAGGACATTTCAAAGTCATGATCATTTTTCGATGGCAGGCGCATGACTCCAAAGTGGAAATTGGTGTTTCGCCTCAACGAAATACTAATTTTAGTCATCAGGGGCGAGAAAAAAAACATTTGATTTTTGAGGTTTTCATTTGGTGTGATTTGAAAATGTGCGTTTCGCCTCAACGAAACGCTCATTTTTGACATCCGGATGTCCCAAAAAAAATGGAAAAAATTCCGTTTTTTTTTGGAGCCTGTATAATGTGAACAACTTGCGGACAGCATCTTTTTCACTCAACGCCACAAGGTGTCGCTCAAAGTCTTTAAATTCAGCATGTTTTCACACTTGGCGTTGTGTCTCCACATATAGGAGTACGCCCATTTGAACCTCATTGGATTCACTCCTGACTGCAATTTCTGTTGAAGGCTCTGAGGTCGCGTAGCATCATATATGTGAGGCAGTGCAGGACGATATTATAGCAGCGTAGCATCATATATGTGAGGAAGCGCAGGACGATATTACAGCAGCGTAGCATCATATATGTGAGGCAGTGCAGGACGATATTATAGCAGCGTAGCATCATATATGTGAGGAAGTGCAGGACGATATTACAGCAGCGTAGCATCATATATGTGAGGCAGTGCAAGACAATATTACAGCAGCGTAGCATCATATATGTGAGGAAGTGCAGGACGATATTACAGCAGCGTAGCATCATATATGTGAGGAAGTGCAGGACGATATTACAGCAGCGTAGCATCATATATGTGAGGCAGTGCAAGACGTGTTAGCAACGTGGTCAGCGTAGCAGTACATGTGCAACGCAAGTGCACATGGAAGTAGCGTAGCGTGGCGTGTTACATGTTACGCAAGCGTACATGACGTTAGCATGCCCCACCCCACCCCACCCCCGTGCAACGTGCAGACGTGTTAGCAACGTGGTCGGCGTAGCAGTACATGTGCAACGCAAGTGCACATGGACGTAGCGTAGCGTGGCGTGTTACATGTTACGCAAGCGTTCATGACGTTAGCATGCCCCACCCCACCCCACCCCACCCCCGTGCAGCCGGTTGATACGACGCCTAAAACATTGCACATACGAAAAATATGGGGATATCAAAATTCAACACACCCTCACAGGGCGCCGTATCAACCGCCTGCCGAAAACAACCATAAATATATAAGTAAGTATGAATATGATTCCCTTACACTTTTTTCAACCTTGCCGGCCTTCAAAAGTGCCTTTTGCCAATCTTCAGTGTGCGTCTTGTGCTGCCTGAGATCAAATTCGAAAACGGCACGTTGATGAAGGACCTGAGCATCACCCGAAAGTTTGAAGCCAACCCAGCAACTGTGGATGGTTGCGAAATCCTGCACCAGTTGGTAGTTTATCCCGTTATATTCTATTATTTATAGGGTTCTATACTAACAGATCATTTGTGTTTGCTACGCCCTGAAGTTCAAACATGTGCTTATTTTGTTGCACATTTTTCAAGGGGGATTGCCATCCTACGTGTCTGTTTGGCCACTGCTGCCTTGCTGTCTGTTGTCACAGTCTCCGGTGCGCAGCTTGCGCTTGCAATATCTCGCAATGTCCCATACGTTTTTGCCTGGAGGATCATTCGTCTTGGTAAGTGGTTAATCTCCCTGGTTAGTAAGTCCTCTAAGTGGCTTATTCATGCTTATTCCACTTATAAATGGTTCGTAACCTTAATCACACTACCCATTTACTAATCATGTACGAACGTCCTGAGAAAGAATTCATTGCCCCACATCGACGCAAGGACAGGTCACGGAAGGCGTTGCATCCGCAGACGGTGCCGTAGGTGGCTGGTCGTCTGCACTGGCGCCCGGAACTTGAAAGAGCAAAGCAGAGTTGGGCTCCACTCGAAGGATTTCCTTGCAAGGCTTGAGCAAAATGACTGAATAACCCTAGATGACACAACATGTACGACAAAATATATCAAATAAGTTGAGCATAGGATAGCACAACATAAGATTGGGTTAGATTGGATGGGGATGGTGCATAGAATAAGTTTGATTAGGCAACATTATATCGATATCTCACATTAGGTCACTATAATTGCATAGCATGTGTGCAATTGTGTGAATATTTGCATTGACCTATCCGCCTATCCATGGGCCCTACAGCAGGCGCATGTGGAAACCGGACGGAGGAGCAGAAGCAGCCTGGATTTGACTGAACGGGCCTAAATTGATGGTGCCCTATAGTGCCACAGAAAAACATAGAGAAAACACAAAACACCGAGAGATACCGAGAGCTGAGAGACACCTGAGAGCAATGATCACTGATGACGGTTATGATGCATGTAAGCACAAAGCTCTGTAAGTATACAGAATAGGGTATAGAAGACTAATAGACATATGTTTGATCATGCTGATATATGCTGATGCTTGCATATGTGATCATACGTGGATAAAGGGGCGTGCTTGGAAATGAGTCCGAGCAGGCTTTTTTTGAGTCCGAGAGTTTGCGGCTTCTCAAGAATGATCATGGCCTCCCTATGCACTTTTCCTCAATTTCCTGGCATCTCATCCATGACTTGAAAGATCTTGAAAGTTCCAAAGGCCAGCCTCAACCTGTACTTGCCCACATTTGCCCACAACAACTCCGAGACTCCTCATCATGAAAGCCTAGCCTTCGCAATGCAGATGCATACGATGAAAATGCAAAGGCACCAGCCGATGCAGCTGTGGTGGCCATGGCATACCAAAGTGGCTTCGTTCCAAATGGGTCCCGCGCCAGCACCAGCTGCTTCGCCTGAAAGTCAAAGAGGGCCACAGCAAATTCGCCATCCAAATGCCGCACAAAGTCCAGGCCATGGCCTTGGACGTGGCTTTGGTTAAGGGATCCAAAGGGTATATCACCCGTTTCTATCACTATCCATTCTGGTAAATTCTAGGCTGGTTTCTGCGGTCATTTACTTATTTGCAATCTTATTTGCCACAATCGTCTGCACCTCTGCTGTGATTTGATGGGCTTTCCACATCTTTACAGATCTTTACGGTATTTTACAGTAATCGTTCAACTCAAGAGTCGACATCTGCGTGAATGTCTCATCCCGACTTCACGTAGCTGGCAACGATCATTGTCTTCGGTGAAATCGACTGCAGTACAGCGGGGCTCGGCAGGGCTCGGAGGGGCTTCCCAAATTTGGAAACCGATTGCGGTTTATGCTTATTCTATCCCTTTAGACTCCAGTAATATCGAGTACTTTTAAGTGCATGTCACGGGACCCGAAACATGTTTTGTGCATTGGCTGGCCGCATCCCCGAAATGACGAGTGGCGCTTGTATTCACTAAGAATGGCATCACCATCACTGCGAAATCCACCAGGGTCCAGCTCTTCCCAGTTGTAAATCTCACCTGGGACCAGCTCTTGGTTCTCCAAGAGTTTTGGACGAACTAGAAAAAATTGTTTCCAATGGCCACTTGACTGTGATGATCAGGTGGCTAGGTGGCTGACAGTATCAGTATATATTATGCATGAGATATGCATGATGGACATTTCAGACCGGTGAATCTGCACAAACGTGGCCGTGGAGTGCTACCACAAAAATGGTCCCTCCATGCCTCCAAAAACAACGACAGTTGATGGTCTGCTGCAGGTCTGGAAACAAACTGTTTTTTGGGGATTCTTCATGGCAATGCCAATGCCTGGATGCATCCTGTGAGGTCTGTGGTATTCTGTGGTCGTGTCACCCACACCTCCCAGTTCCGCTAGAGTCGCCATTGAAAAGTGCCACCAGTTGTCGTTGAGAATCCACGAAAGGTTGCAAGACCTTCTCACCAGTCATGTGAAGTAAGTTGTGAACAAAATCGAAACCTCGGCTTCGCTCCCTGCACGCCACGGGAGAAGACTGGTATCTTAGTTCTACTATGTGATCTACTACTTTCTTGTTAAAATCCCGGCAGCGACGCTTTGAGAGTTGGGAGTGCCAAATCTGAGGCAAATCCACATGATAACCGGCGCCCTTCATATTTGAAACCCAAATTCGCATGTCTCAAAGCCTGATTAGGGACTCTGTGGACTTGATAGGACATAGCGGGGTCTGTTTTCCCCATGTGTCCCGGGGCCGCCATTAGTCACAAGCAACTGAGGTGTCATAGAGTGGATGTATCCCATCACAACCGAGCAAACAATTGGGCGTTGACCGGAACGACTATTCTCTTGCAAGGGAAGGTCCATTTCGAATGCTTTCAGACTTGAAAAGATCGATCCATCATCCCTCCAAGAAAGCACCCCGAAAATCACACCATAGATCCCCACATGGTGAAGTTTTGGGGTTTACCGATGCCCCATCAGCACACTATACTATACGTGCCAAGCGAAGCAAGTCGCCGTAGCCATGCCAGCGATTCGTTCCATCGGGACCGCGCGGCTCCAGAAAAAAATTGGCATAGACCAGGTTGCCAATCACCCAATTCGCCACCAAAAAGCTGCCTCAAAATGAGGACTCGAAAAAAGTCTGGCACGAAATGGCTGGAAAATGGATGGAAAATGGATGCGCGAAATGAACTTGTAGAAATGCCTCTTAAAGAGCCCCAAACATTGAATATAAATCTATATAAATCTGATGTATTCTTGTGGGCACTTCCCTTCGAAACATTAAAGATGTAACATATTATTTGACAGAATTGAAATCACCGATTGGCCCGTTTTAGTTCGATGATTCTGATGTTTTATCATGTTTTATCTTTTTTAAATGGTGAGTTTTCATGGCCAATGGCAATGTTTTTCATTACCGGGTATACCGCCAGGGAACACATCCTGTGGGAAAATCCGCTGTCTGACCCGCGAGGCCATCGCTCGCAAGGCGGTGCCGTGCCGCTTCGCTACAGGTGCAGGATGAATGCCACGCCCCCGGGAGAGGATTTATGTGTTGTATATATATATATATCTGTGTGTGTGTGTATCTATATAGATACATGCGTGTGTGTGCATGTAACATGTATGGAAAACATGTCATAGATATAATCACAGGGATTGATGTGCACATTATAGGGATTTTGTACGATTTAATGGAATATATGGAGGTAGTTGTAGGAATGTTTCGTACCAATTAGATGTATATTTGTTTAAGGGGTAGAACCACCAAAATGCCACGAAATAAATGTGCACAATCCCTTTCCCATCATATTAGATACCATCTGAGAAACCTTAGTGTGGATGTGTTCATTTTTTTGTTCCAATTTAGGAGTATTTGAATTTGAATGTGTGAATTAACAGAAGGGATTACAATACTCTCCCCATCTCTCCCCCACCAGACTTGGACTCTACACATGTTGAGGCAAGCCAGAGAGTAGGTAGCGAGGCACTGAAATTGATGACATGTGGGAGGAAAACTTTGAAAGTCCAGTCAAAAGTGGCAAGCCAATCATGCAACTGCTGGAATGAAGCTCTCTGTATATCGGTTGTTGTCTATGTACCCCTTTGATTTCGAACATGACGTTGGTATTAGGTCCTTATGTATTGTGAAACATTGGTTTGAGCACCCTTTTGCTCTGATGCTAGCACTGCAAAGCCAAACTACAGTGTCTCGCCTAAAATGCCTCCAATTGCCGCCTATCAATCAATGAATCAGTTAATCAATGATGAATCAATGAATCAATTGTACAAGGAATGAATCAACTAATCATTCAATAAACGTAATAAACCCCTTGTACCTCTGCCAGTCATTTCTTCAATTGCTTGGGCCACCCCCATATCCACATAAAATCATATAATTATTATTGAAATCACATAAAATCAGAGTGGTGAACACCCTTGCCTGCAAAAGTGGCATAGTATTGGCCCACTTAGCAGGCTCGAAACAGGTCTCCGTCCGGGAAGGACACTGTCTAAGAATTCCAAAAACACCTTTTGGATCCTTTTGGGACATCTTGGAAACCGTTTCCGGAAGTCGCTTCTTTTGCTACTTGCAAGGGCACGATCCACGCAAGTCTTTAGTCTTGCTCGGTATTTGGATGTGAGTTTGTTGTCCTTTCCATCCATCCAGTTCTCCAGCGGAGAATCGAGGTTCGACGGGAAAATCACGCAGTTCATGTTCATGTACCTGAAGCATGAACATAATACCCTCTGGTAATCTAACATAGCTATTGAAAATTGCCATTTATAGTGGATTTACCCATTGAAAATGGTGATTTTCCATAGTTATGTTAGTTTACCAGAGGGTAATATTCATCAATGTAGGACCGGGCAGAATCTTTAGCTGTATCTCTTTAGCTGAAAAAGACACTGAGTTTGAGAACCACTCTGGCTGGGGCACAAGAAACTCTTGTCACAAGGTCACCCAAAGATGGACCCAAAGCACCAAGCCAAGTAGCGCAGGCACCATAGAAAATGAGCTCTGAGACATGATGAGTATATCTGCTCGAGCCATATGAGCCCACGCCTTCAACATGTCTTTATTGTTGTCAATCTTTTTATCCAAGTGAACCGTCATATTTCGCTGGCGGTAGCCATCGTAATCTTTGGAGCTCCAGAAGTCATAGTCGTAGGCCGGGATATTTTTGGGTGAACTCCAAACATGGAAATCCAGCGTCTCCCCAGGAAGCAGCTTCTGTAGATCCTGGCCGGTCATTGCTATGGCAAGCGAATGGCAAACGAAGCGCTGCAACCAAGTGTTGGATGGAAGGAATGTCTTGTGAGACCAACTTCTACAAGTCTGTTGCATGGGGGTCATGTTGCCAGAAAATGCTTCACAGTAAATTGCATGCACCCCCAGGATGGGTTCCAAAGAAAGTCATGCCAATTCAAATCCCTTGCAGAGCCGATCATTTTTCTCCCAGAAACTCAAGGAACTGACGCTTGCACGACAATTGTTTGGTGACTTCAACGGCCCGATTTAATGTCAACCTGGATGTTTAAACCTTGGTTGATTCGTTTGAAAGGGTTACCCTGAAAGATTCAACGGGTATCTATTACAGTATATGTATCTGACATTATATCCAACTATTATGATACATCTCTATCTATATACATTTCTATCTATCTATCTATCTTTCTATCTATCTATCTATTTATCTATCTATCTATCTATCTATCTATCTATCTAATTATCTATCTATCTATCTATCTATCTATCTATCTATCTATCTATCTATAAATATCGATCTAATGATCTATCTATCTACTTATTTATTTATCTAATTATCTATCTATCTATCTAATTATCTATCTATCTATCTATCTATCTATCTATTTATCTATCTATCTATCTATCTATCTATCTATCTATCTATTCTATCTATCTATATCTATCTATATCTATCTATATCTATCTATATCTATCTATATCTATCTATATCTATCTATATCTATCTATATCTATCTATATCTATCTATATCTATCTATATCTCTCTATCTCTATCTATCTATTATACATAACCCGAAACTAGACTTGATTCAGCAGCATCCAAGCTTCTTCTGCTAGGCGATAGTAGTAGCTATCCGCTGTGGCCCTGGTGTCGTCGCGTTGCAGGTCCGAACGACGCAAGTGGATCACCACAGACACCTTCCCCGGCGCGAAGACCAGCGGCAGCGCATCCAGGTGCCGTCGGAACTCCTCGCGCAACCAGCTGGGGAAGTAGAGATCCCGTTTGACGCTGCCATCGTAGCCCCTGAGCACTGCAATGCTGCTGGATGTGCTGGGCAACGAAATTGGAAATGGCAACGGCCAAAATCCACGGAAGCTAGGGGCAGGATGGCATCTTGAACATATTAATTATACGTTTATGTCGTTCTCTGATGCTCTCTGAAAGGTAGTAAGCAGCATCAGCACCCAGCACTACCCGGGTGCTTCCAAATTGTTTTTTTGGCTCGCACAGAGCATGACATGCATGACAAAGGATGAAAAACTTTGAAAAGACATGTCCAACCCTCAAAATCAAACACCTCCAGCCTCCAGCCATTCCCATTGGCTCTCCCCAACCGGATTTCCAGGTTCCATAGCTTCCCAACCACAAAATAGTCTAAATATGCCTATACACTATTAAGCTCATTAAGCCCTACAAACTGCAAACATATTAAACCCCACAAATATAGCCGTTCCATGCCCGAGGTGCCACTCATTCACCGCCTTCACATAGAGAGAAGTTTCAGGTTTCACGGTTCCAGCTGCCACAGCTGCCTGCAATTCCTGTCAGAGGACTGGGATTGGATGGACTGGTGTGGATGAGTTTGGATTAAATATGTACTCTCAGCCTGTATGTATGTGTATATGGGTACATGTATGTATGTGTGTGTGCATGCGTGTATATGTGTACATGTATGTATGTGTGTGCATGTGTGTATATGTGTACATGTATGTATGTGTTGTGTTGTGTTCTGTTCTGTTGTGTTGTATTGTGTTGTATTGTGTTGTGTTGTGTTGAGTTGTGTTGTGTTGTCTTGTCTTGTGTTGTATTTGTATTTGTATTTGTATTTGTATTTGTATTGTATTGTATTGTATTGTATTGCGTATTTGTATTGCAATGTAATATTGTGTTATGTTGTGTATGTGTGCATATGTGTCTGTGTGTGTGATGTGTCTGTGTGTGTAATGTGTGTGTAATGTGTGTGTAATGTGTGTAATGTGTGTATGTAATGTGTGTGTGTAATGTGTGTGTGTAATGTGTGTGTAATGTGTGTGTGTGTAATGTGTGTGTGTCTAATGTGTGTGTAAATGTGTGTGTGTGACGTGTGTATGCGCGTCTATATGCATTTTTTTAAGTATAATTATGCACCTACTTGAAAATATTGCCGAAATGCTGATTGCTTTCAAACTTGAAAGTAAATGCCAAAAAAACTTTGGAGGTATCCTCCCGCTACCTGTCTCAGAGGTAACATCCCGGATCTGAAACAGTATGTAGAATTCTCATTCTCTGGCACGTGGTACAAAGAGCTTCAAGTATCAATAAACTAGAATCAGCGCAAGCAGCACATGCACTAGTTTTGCATGATTGGGTTTATAAAGTTTATAATGCAAATCGCGCCTATTCAATCAGGATCTATATAATAGGGATGCAAGTCAGGAAACCATCATCAAGTCACAATTGAATCGACATGAACTGAAAACCGTGACGTTCCTAGAGATGTGCTGCTTTGCCAACGCAGCCACGGCCCCCCTTTTGCAGCGTTGGTCTCACAACAAGCCCCAAACAATCAAAACATCAAGGATCAGAAAGAAAGAGGGCAACAAGCCTCTAAATATCTTCTGATTGTGAAGATCCGTCAAGTCTTATGTCTTATGTCTTGATATGTCTTAATCCCTCATCAAGCCTTTCTTCGCCCATCAGTCCACGCAAATGGTGCCAAGGCACACGCACGTTTTCAAATTCCTTCGCAAATATAGGTGTTACACCTAAGTGCCGGGATCTGGCTGGCAGGCAACCAGGGGTGCCAAAGGTGGTTTCTGGGCTGCCTCTGGCTGCTGGATGCCTAAAAATGGTCACTGTGAATCTTGGAGGCAGTCTCTAGAATCACAAGTTTTTGTGGTGAGCAGTGCCCAGAACTCTTTGTCAATTTGTCATCCCGTTCGTCTCGGGAGTTCTCAGTGGATGAGTCCATACTCCACATTGAAAATAGATCATAATCTTTTTGGGATTAACAATAAATATTTGCCATGGGTGCTGCAGGGCGCCTGGGTGTTTAGTTTTTTTTTTTGCATTATATATATAAATATATATATATATATTTTTGATGATGGGGTGGGCTGGGGTGGGGTGGGGTGGGATGTTGACGTTCATGTTGTGCTCATGATGTTACGTTGATCATGGGGTGGGGTGGGGTGGGATGTTAACGTTCATGTCACGCTCATGATGTTACGCTCAGAAAAAAGTTGCAAGTTTTGAAACAATAGGCCCACCGGAAGATATTCCAACATGTGCTGTCCTTTCGTTTATTTCAACACCGACATTCTAGGTTTGCTTGCCCAAAAGCCGTCCACCGCAAGAATCAATGGAGGAGATCTAAAATTCAAAGCTTCTTTCAGCTGTCAACTTCAAAAGGCCTACTGCTATCTATGCTGATGGTGCTCGCGCATGGTCCAAAGCTGCAAAGGTTTTGACAGTTCCTTGCTTTCAAGTGAATCATCAGCATAAAGAATATGCTTCCACAATTCGTAAGGTGCCCAAAGGATTGTCGAACATCAGTGGAGCACAGACCATTGATTCAGATTGGAAATCGTTGAGATATTGGCTTCCCAAGGAAGCTTCCCCAAAAAGAAGGCACTGGTGACTTGGTGACCCACTCCTCAAAATTGGAGCAAAGGGTCTGGCAATGGATGTGGCGCAGAACAATTCTGCGCAGCAATAATTCAGAGAAACTTGCAGCCATGAGCAAATTGTTCAATGGTTGAAGTAGTTTTTGGGACGTCAGAAAACAGGCGTGCAAGGCTGCATACGCAATTCCAGTGGGAAATTCACGCGCACACCCTTAAAACCACCAGGCGCCTATCAGCGCCGTTCCCAAATAGTTTGTATATACAACCTTCAACCACCAGAACTTTAGGACACGGCTCAGGCTGTTCCTGTTATATACACTGTCTGCCAAGTAGCTGATATTGTAGTAGAATAGGTTGCCTCAGGCCACAAATCTGTCCATGGCACCCACTGCGATGGCTGTGCGTGCGTCATAAAATGTGGCATTGATTATCATTGATTGGCATTGGATTGCGCCAACAAACACAAGCAGTATGTGTATAGTAAAGGTACGAAAGGTATATAGACATCGTTCCGTGGCATAGCTATGCAATTCACATATATCATAATTAATCATATTTTGGAAGAACATCAAGTTTGTCCACAACATGGGTGTGCTCATGACTATCCAGTTGAGTTGCTTGATCCTTCAGACCCAAAGACAGCATCCACGATCACGCGGAAGTTGATGTGCTGATCGGTGAGCGGCTGCAATTGACCCACCAAACCACCAAAATTTAAGCCATTTCTTAATCCCACTGCAATGGCCTCAAGGATGGATTTCCTTGGAAAGCTGGCTTGAATAGCGCAAGTCAACAGGTCAGGGGTGGTCAAAACAGCCGAGGAATGCTGAGGAAATCAAGCAGGCTGACACAATTCCACTTGCTTGTGTCCTGTTACCTGGGATTCGCCAACTCAAAAATCACAAGATATCACAAGCATTGCGCACCTCAATCAAAAACAGCCTCATTCTCTGGAACAAGCTTCATTCTGTGCCCAGCACCATCAGTATGCTCGAGAATGTAAATCCGCGGTGCACTAAGATCATGCAAATTACACACCTCCGGAGGCGTCAACAATAGATCAAAATATACCCTCTGGTAAATTAACATAACTATGGAAAATCACCATTTTTAATGGTTAAATCCACTATTTCAATGGCCATTTTCAATAGCTATTTTGTTAAATAACCAGAGGGTAAGCCCAGCCCCATGGTCCAATGGTCCAATATGGTCCAATACATCTCAATTGTTCAGGCTGCAGATGGAGCATTTCAGATGAAACCATATGACACCATTGCAGTCACGCACAGCCCATGCTTTTTCGTAGTCCTTTATCATGAGATGGGTTGTGTCGCCAACAGCGGGCTCAATGCAAACTACTCACCAACCAGCTGGACATGCGCAGGTCCGAAACATTGCTGCTTTGAGCACTTACAGGGCTCATACATCCCCCAAAACATGGTACATCACAATGAACTGCCTCCAACATGAAAAGCCCACAACCAAAAAGCAACCTTGGGATTTATGATTTATATCATCTATCTATATATCTATCTATCTATCTATCTATCTATCTCTCTATCTCTCTGTCTGTCTGTCTGTCTGTCTGTCTGTCTGTCTGTCTTTCTATCTCTATATCTATATCTATATCTACATCTATATCTATATCTACATCTATATCTATATCTATATCTATCTATATCTATCTATATCTATATCTGTCTATCTCTATCTATCTCTATCTATCTCTATCTAAATCTATCTATATCTATCTATACCTATCTTTATCTATCTATATCTATCTATATCTATCTATATCTATCTATATCTATCTATATCTATTCATATCTATCTATATCTATCTATATCTACATCTATCTATCTATATCTATTTATATCTATCTATATCTATCTATCTCTATCTATATCTATCTATCTCTATCTATACCTATCTATATCTATCTATACCTATCTTTATCTATCTAAATCTGTCTCTATCTATCTATATCTATCTATCTATATCTATTTATATCTATCTGTATCTATCTATCTCTATCTATATCTATCTGTCTCTATCTATATCTATCTATCTCTATCTATATCTATCTACTTATCTATCTATCTACTTATCTATCTATCTAATTATCTATCTATCTATCTATCTATCTATCTAATTATCTAATCTAATCTAATCTAATCGAATCGAATCTATCTATCCATCTATCTCTCTCTCTCTATCGAATCTATCTATCTACCTATCTATATCTATCTATATCTATCTATATCTATCTATATCTATCTATATCTATCTATATCTATCTTTATCTATCTATATCTATCTATATCTATCTATCTCTATCTATATCTATCTATATCTATCTATATCTATCTATATCTATCTATATCTATCTATATCTATCTTTATCTATCTATATCTATCTATATCTATCTATCTCTATCTATATCTATCTATCTCTATCTATACCTATCTATATCTATCTATATCTATCTATATCTATTCACATCTATCTATATTTATCAATTCCTATCTATATCTATCTATATCTATATCTCTATCTATCTATATCTATCTATACCTATATCTATATCTATCTATACCTATCTATATCTATCTAAATCTATCTCTATCTATCTATATCTATCTATCTATACCTAAAAATATATCTATCTATATCTATCTATCTCTATCTATATCTATCTGTCTCTATCTATATCTATCTATCTCCATCTGTATCTATCTACTTATCTATCTATCTAATTATCTATCTATCTATCTATCTATTTATCTATCTAATTATCTAATCTAATCTAATCTAATCGAATCGAATCTATCTATCCATCTATCTCTCTCTCTCTCTATCTATCTATCTACCTATCTATCTATATCTATCTATATCTATCTATACCTATTCATATCTATCTATATCTATCTATATCTATCTATATCTATCTATATCTATCTATATCTATCTATATCTATCTATATCTATCTATATCTATCTATATCTATCTATATCTATCTATAAGTATCTATACCTATCTATATTTAAAAATATATCTATCTATATTTAAAAATATATCTATCTATATTTAAATATATATCTATCTATATTTAAATATATATCTATCTATATTTCAAAATATATCTATCTATATTTAAAAATATATCTATCTATGTTTAAATATATATCTATCTATATTTAAAAATATATCTATCTATATTTAAAAATATATCTATCTATATTTAAAAATATATCTATCTATATTTAAAAAATATATCTATTCTATATTTAAAATATTATCTATCTATTATTTAAAAATATATCTATCTATATTTAAAATATATCCATCTATATTTTAAAAATATTATCTATCTATATTTTAAAAATATATCTATCTATATTTAAAAAATATATCTTATCTATATTTAAAATATATCTATCTAATTTAAATATAATATCTATCTATTATTTTAAAATGTATCTAATCTATATTTAAAAATATATCTATCTATATTTTAAAATTATACCTATGCTATATTTAATATATCTATCTATATTTAAAAATATATCTATCTATATTTAAATATATATCTATCTATATTTAAAAATATATCTATCTATATTTAAAAATATATCTATCTATATTTAAAAATATATCTATCTATATTTAAATCTATATCTATCTATATTTAAAAATATATCTATCTATATTTAAAAATATATCTATCTATATTTAAAAATATATCTATCTATATTTAAAAATATACCTATCTATATTTAAAAATATATCTATCTATATTTAAAAATATATCTATCTATATTTAAAAATATATCTATCTATATTTAAAAATATATCTATCTATATTTAAATATATATCTATCTATATTTAAAAATATATCTATCTATATTTAAAAATATATCTATCTATATTCAAATATATATCTATCTATAGTTAAAAATATATCTATCTATATTTAAATATATATCTATCTATATTTAAAAATATATCTATCTATATTTAAAAATATATCTATCTATATTTAAAAATATATCTATCTATATTTAAAAATATATCTATCTATATTTAAAATATATCTATCTATATTTAAAAATATATCTATCTATATTTAAAAATATATCTATCTATATTTAAAAATATATCTATCTATATTTAAAAATATATCTATCTATATTTAAATATATATATAATCTATATTTAAAAATATATCTATCTATATTTAAAAATATATCTATCTATATTTAAAAATATATCTATCTATATTTAAAAATATATCTATCTATATTTAAAAATATATCCATCTATATTTAAAAATATATCTATCTATATTTAAAAATATATCTATCTATATTTAAAAATATATCTATCTATATTTAAAAATATATCTATCTATATTTAAATATATATCTATCTATATTTAAAAATATATCTATCTATATTTAAAAATATACCTATCTATATTTAAAAATATATCTATCTATATTTAAATATATATCTATCTATATTTAAAAATATATCTATCTATATTTAAACATATATCTATCTAAATTTAAATATATATATCTATCTATATTTAAAAATATATCTATCTATATTTAAAAATATATCTATCTATATTTAAATATATATCTATCTATATTTAAATATATATCTATCTATATTTAAAAATATATCTATCTATATTTTAAAATATACCTATCTATATTTAAAAATATATCTATCTATATTTAAATATATATCTATCTATATTTAAAAATATATCTATCTATATTATATATTATATATCTATCTATATTTAAAAATATATCTATCTATATTTAAAAATATATCTATCTATATTTAAAAATATATCTATCTATATTTAAATATATATCTATCTATATTTAAAAATATATCTATCTATATTTAAAAATATATCTATCTATATTTAAAAATATACCTATCTATATTTAAAAATATATCTATCTATATTTAAATATATATCTATCTATATTTAAAAATATATCTATCTATATTTAAAAATATATCTATCTATATTTAAAAATATATCTATCTATATTTAAATCTATATCTATCTATATTTAAAAATATATCTATCTATATTTAAAAATATATCTATCTATATTTAAAAATATATCTATCTATATTTAAAAATATACCTATCTATATTTAAAAATATATCTATCTATATTTAAAAATATATCTATCTATATTTAAAAATATATCTATCTATATTTAAAAATATATCTATTATAAAAATATATCTATCTATATTTAAAAATATATCTATCTATATTTAAAAATATATCTATCTATATTTAAAAATATATCTATCTATATTTAAATATATATATATACAGATTTAATCTTCTTTTGCATCAGCATCATCAGCCCCTTTTGCAACCCCTAGACTCAGCGGTTTCACCAGCCTTCAGCTGGCACCTCTTCTCCTTCTCCTTCTCCGGCAGATCTACCAGGTTGGACTTCCCCGGCGCCTCAGATGGACCTGCTGGCAGTCTCTGCTTCGTTTAGCACACCTACTGGCTATGTATGGCTACCATCTGGTTATGACTAACATAGCCATGAAAAATCCATGAAAAATGGAGGTTTCTAGCTGGGAAAATCATCTATTTCTATGGGCATCTATGGGCCATCTATACCATGGCTATGTTAAATAACCGGAGGCTATATCTTTAAGCAAGATGCTGAAAGATTTTGACATTCTGATGCATTTCGCATCCTTTAGCCATAAAGCATCGAATCATATCGGACCTATGGTTTGTCATCTTGTAGTGCATAATTGTGAACACCAACTGGTGACATGAATCCTGTTGAATGTTTTGATTTCCGTCCCGCCTGCGCTGCTGGGCAGAAGAGTGGCGTTCTTCTTCCCGCGGGCTACACAGGCCTTAAATTCCTGCTGATAACCTGCCAGTGTGGGCACGGTTCATACCACCCCGTCAATCAGCTTACGCTAATTAGGTAAATGGGAAAAAACATACAAACATATAAGCATGTAGTGGAACAATGTGGAACAATGTGGAACAATGTGGAACAATGTGGAACAAACTGTTCACAGCTCAGGAGCTGGCTCGGGATTCATCCCTTCCATTCACCCAGTTCTCCAGAGGTGCATCGATGTTGGATGGAAATATCACACAGTTGGTGTTCATGTACGCAGGCACCATGGAAAACGAGCTTTGCGACATGATCAAAATGCTGGCTCTGGCCATGTGTGTCCATGCAACCAGCATGTCGTCATTGTTATCAATGTGTTCATCCAAGTGCACTGTCATACCACGCTCCCGGTAACCGTCATAATCTTTGGACGTCCAGTAGTCGTAGTCAAAAGCAGGTATGTTCTTGGGTGAACTCCACACGTGAAAATCGAGCTGATCAGATGGAATGATGTCCGCGATTTCCTGCGGGTCTTTGATCTTTGCTCGGTTGACTGGGACTACGCTTTGCTATGGCAATCCGGTGCTTTGAGTGCTGAATTGCCCATAGATTGTACAACCAAAGGTGGGATATCCTTTGGTAATCCATGTCTCTGATTTCTAGGTTGGCCATAGGGCCATAGGTTGTACAACCAAAGGTCAACGTGTTCCGAGTGACTGGGGGTGGTGTGCTATCTCATTGAGATCCTCAAAGCAAGATCAAGCCCCAAACAATGGGAGGCAACCATTAGAATCATTAGACCATCGTTGACCATATATACCATATATATATATATATATATCTGAGATATCTGTCCACATCTATTCCTAAGAGTATCTATCCATATCTATCCATATCTATCCATCCCTATCCACATCCATCTCCCCATATCTCCCCCAAATAACCCATGCTGTTCCACCATCTCCTTGGCTAAGCGGTAGTAATAGCTGTCCGCCGTGGCGCGGGTGTCATCTCGCTCCAGATCTGCGCGCCGCAGGTGGATCACCACAGACACCTTCCCGGGCGCGAAGAGAAGCGGCCGCCGATCCAGGTGCCGTCCTCGGTGCCGGGGATGGCCGGGGGCATCAACTGGGGAGGTTAAAAAAAAACATCAAACATGGGGTTATAACATGGTTATAATATAACCAATAAACATCAATAAACATGGTCATATCACCATGGTTTTATAATGATGCTTCATTTTTGGTAGGGTGTGTTTGGCTTGATAATATGAAGATAAAGCATAAAAAATATTTTAGACTTCTATTCAAATTTGAAGGTGTGGAAAATTTTGGAACGTTTGGAGTCCATAGTTTTGGTAAGCGTTTCACGTTTCCAGCTACTTTGCTTAACGGAGGCTGTAGCATGCTTCAGCCAAATGCTCATGCACGATAGGTAAAGCCCTCAAAAATATTTTAAAAGGCAATTACAAACAATACAAAGAAATGGCAACATGATTGCGCAGCTGCAGCCGAATCCATTCTTTACGAGCAAGCATCTCAAGTCATCCCGCAACCACTGCGCAAAGTAAGAGGTAGTCGGGATGCTCCGGTCATAGCCCCTAGGTGATGCAAAAAAATACGAACGCCAACTCTTCACATCCTGATGTACATATGACTCATATGAAACCGCAGCCAGGCACCAAAAATTCTTTCGTTTGCTTCTTTCGTGATGGCGTGAATAATTAAATAATGGCAAATCTATGGTTAGATTAGATGGCTTCATGATGCGTTATGCTTGACATGGAAAGGACATCTGTGGATACACAAATGCACCAACGCTCTCCTGCCCAATTATCCTTGGAAGGGGAACATGAGATCTCAGTATCATCATTTGATTCCAAACCCGGGGCACAACGTTGGTTTGCTTGGGGGAGAATGGACGGTTACCATAAATATCAGCCTACAACCCACAGCCCTGTTATACCTTACAGTGCTTACAGGCAGATCGGCATAACCTGGCATAACCAACAGTGGGATCCAGGGGCCATTCATTCACAGCATGGCAGTAGACGAAGTCAGAATCCTTCAGTTTGGCTCGACTGCTTTCCAGCTGTCGCACGTCATTGAAGATCCCTGCCCAACCTCGGCGGAAGGGATGATTTGGGGGAACCTCCTGTCCTAATCTGATGGGAAACAAATGGGAAAATGACAACAGCATACAACGGCATCAACTACCTGCAACAATTCAAATAATGGATGCTAGAATCTGCTAGAAGGTTTGCTGGACTTGAAAAGGTTGGAAAATAAAAATAGTGCAGTTGAAGGTGCTCTTCTTCAAATTCACAATTCAAACCCAACCCTGTGGCCCACAAACCTCGCAGACACAAGTGCCTGAGTTCATCTAGCTTCCTTTCAAACCTAGCCATCGGTTCCAGTTGCATTTGCACCCTTTAAGAAATTCACCCATCTGTCACACCAAGCCTTTCCAGCCAAGGTGCTGGGTTTGTTGCTGATGTTGTAGATGTAAAGTTCCTTGGATGCCTGGTCACTGGCACTCTTTTACCCATGACAGACCATGGTGCGAAAAAACGTGGTAGACCCACAAGCCTCGTCTCCGAAAATGGCGTCCGTAATGACCCGGAAGTTGATGTGTTGATCCTCCGCAGATGATTGATCTACACATACACACGGAAAAAAAATAAACACATGGTCAAGACATAACCAAAACATCCAGGAATGGATTTCAAACATGTGAAGATGTGAAGCAAACCGGGTCATGAACGTTTCTTTCTGTTGCAATGCCATGTCGTCAGTTGGCTAAGTCGGCTGAGTAAAGATTGCAGAAGCAAAGAGGTCCAATGGGAAATCGGGTGAGATCCAATTCCAGATATGTGCCTATGTGCATATATACATTACACAAACACACACGCACACAGATATATATATATATATACATATATATATATACACACATCATGCAATATTATAATTTATTAATATTTATTATACATATAGTTTCCAGAATCTAGAAGAAACACGGGTTTTCCTTGAGTAGGAACCTTTCCATGTCCTAGCTTATGGACGTATGCGGAACATTGTGGAACAGCCCTTACCTCCCTTCACCCAGTCATGCCCTCTCCGTCAGGGGTTGCAGTTGCCCGACCAAGCCACCGAAGTTCATCCTGTGCCCATGGCAGCAACGGCTGGGCTCGGCTGGACATTGGAACTGCAACCTTGCCATTTTCAACAGTTTTCAATGGCTAAGTGGCTAAACGTATCAAATTCTCGAGCCTTACCAATCCCGAGGATATCCTTCCTCTAATGCTTCAATTCAGTCCACGTTTTATCTGGAGTGTTCTACCATTCGGAAAAAAAAAACCTGGGCTGCAGCTCCAATATGGGATGAGTTGCTAGCACCAAGGTTTTGATCCATGGTCTACAGTACTAGAATGGCCACGTAGGGAGCATGAAGATTAACCACGGAACCATGGATGGAATGGTGGTTTTCCATGGGTTTTCCCCTCTTTTTTTCAGAGAACCCAGATTTTATGGTGCACCAATCGCTAGGCATCGCACTTGTTTCGCCAGGCAATGGCGACCGCTTCTAGGACGGATTTCATCCGGTGCCCTGCACCATCGGTGTGCTCCTGCCATTTGGGGATGATGGCTACCACCCATATATGGTGATACGCGTGGTTAAGATGAGGCCTACATTGGGCCTACAGTACACATGAAGCAGCATGAAACATCATGAAACTGGTGACTTCTGAAAGGCATGAGAAAAAAATGAGTCATACTGAGTCATACTATATAGTACTATGTAATCATAAGACTAGGTCAATCACCGAGAGAAAAGAGTCAGTCATAATATGTAAGTTACATGGTCAATCACCGTTCTACCAAGGCTTCCACTTCTTCAAACGTCAAATGTTGAGCCAGCCATCAGCATCAGGTTTGGCTCCAGAATGAAGAGCTGCGGTCCCGTCTTATGCAACTGACACAGCGGCAGCGCACACACGCCCTCCAGCACTGTGGTGGTGCTGGTGCTGCTTGGCACATGGTCACCTCAGAGGCTGCGATGCAGCAACATTCTGCACGCAAATCATTTCTTCCAATGGTGGACACAGCAAAATGATCCAAAATGGCAATTTCCATGGGGAAATTATGATGATCAAAAAAGGAATCTTTTTCATAGAGTACACTATGTTCAAAGACGTTGCCGCATTTTGAAATCTTTATCCGACTTGAGAGTGCATGGGCCTCAAGGCAACACAAGGTACGGCATGAATCAAGTCTTGTTTGATGCTTGGAGCTTTGCTTTTCCGACAAAATATGAGTGTATCAATTTCAGATATGGCCGGATGGGACGGTCAGACTGGACATGGTGCAACATCCCTACATCAGCATCCACTTCCCGTAGCTTTTAAGGCAAAGTCACGTGTAACACTGGAGTCTTGCGGCAGGTCAGCATTTGGCGAACTGGACGGATGACGGATGCAGCGGCTTCATATTCTGTATTCAGGTTCATTCAACGACAAATGCCGGTGCCGATGGCAAGCCTACGCAAATGCTTGGTTCATGAGTTGGTACGGATTGTTTGGACCCCAAAGTCATTCAATAAATTTGCTTAGTGTGTCAAACAGTTAAACCCAATTTCAAGAAATCCCCAACATCACCATAAAATGGATTGGATAAACATGTATCAACCACCCCCAACTGGTACATTATTGGGTTTACCTCATTGGTCCAAATCTGCGCCTGGGATTTCCCAGCACTGCTTTGGCCAGCTGAACCTGGTCCTGGGGGCTGACTCGGTGCGAAAGGTTCCGCCCAGGGGTTGTCTGAAAGTAGGCTAACCCAGATTCCCCCAACATCCCCATGGCAGATTTTGGCAGCTTTTGGGATATCATTTGGCTGGATTATATCAAATTATATCAAATTTAGGTCCTAGGATGTCCTAGGTATCCAGAGTTCTTGGACACTGATTGAGGGACAAAAATTCCTCAAGTGGCCAAGGGTCTAAAGTAGCCCCACCATCTGTGAGAATAGTCCCTGCCACCCATCCCTCAGGGTCTGTGGCAGAGAAAAGCCTGAGGTTCAGCATGAGGCATCCCATGTATTCCATGTTGCAGAGTCATGTTGTATGCCAAGAAGCTGGAGGTCAGCCAAATCTACACGAACTCGGGCAGCCATCATTCGGCTGAGTGATTAAGACTTGGGGATTGGAATCATTTGGGAGTCTGGTCGTCAAGTCAAGGCGCAGCACCCCCACCAAAGCACCAAATCCTAAGGGACCCAGTTGACACATCAACAAGTTCATCTTCTTGGTGGCGTTCAATTTCAGCCACGATATGACACGATCACAAAATCTGAGTTCTTGGGAGCCATTGGTCATGGTCGCAGTTTGGCAGATGGGAATAAAAACTAATTATCAATAATTGTCAAGTGGATGTTTCTTGAAATTGGGTACCCCCCAACCATTGGTTTCCTACTTAAAAATTGACCATCTTTGGATGATTTTAGGGTTCCCAATTTTGCTACTGCCTGAGGCTGTCACCTAAGCAAGTCCACGTCTTGCACAGTGGCATGGCTCGGCTGGGCCATGGTTTTGCTCGAGAAGTGGAGTCACGGAGTGCTAGAAAAAAACAGCAGCTTGGCCGTGCCTTTCTCCATACATATCCTGATCAAAGTAGGAAGATAAATTTTAATCGGAGGGTACCATTTAAGTATCATATTATGACCATTTGGTGAGTACCCCCCGATTAATAAACCACGGTAAGTCTTAATTTTGAGTAATTTTGAGCCAATGCCAAGTCGTACCTTGCATGGCATACTGTATCATTCTATGCTAGCTCAAAAAAGGCTGTGAGGCAAATGCTGTCACAGAAATCAAACCGGGTCTTACTCGTGGTCTCTTAGGGCCGAAGAATTAGTAAGAATTATAGGTTTCACTTCTGATAATGGTGGTAGTGCCTTACCCAACGCACCCAGCTCGGCTAGGATGCCTGTTCTGTGAAGAATGTAAAGTTGAACACGGCCACGGCAAGATAATGCAAGCACGTCCGTCTGCAGGTGTACATCACGGCAATGACAAAAGAGAGACAAAATGGTGGAAGTACAGAAGTAAGCAAGCATAATCAAGCTCATAGCTATACACCCAACTGTTGCCAAATCTAATCAAAACACACCATTCTGCTTCCCAGCCTGTTGAACTTGTTTAAACTATTCAAGGACGCGGGCAAAAACAATCGAACTGTGACAAATCACCAGCATAACCAGGCAATTCTTCGCCATTCTTTGCTGCCCGGATCCGTCTGAAACGAGCCGCACACTTTTCACGGTGCACCCGCAGTCCCCGCGCCGTCCAACCACGTCATTTACGGCGCTTGGTCACAACACCCTGGGAGCGCCAGCGCCAGCGCCTGGTGTTCCCAGCTGTGGATAGCTTCATGGATTGGGTGCCTGATGGTTCCACCATGGTGTACTGCGGTAAACCCAATGCCATAAACATCCATAAACCATCCCCAAAATCACCAAAAATGAATGGGATTCGGACCATGTCAAACATTTTTCCTATAGGTTTATGATGGTTTATGGCATTGGCTTTCCCACATCAACAACTGTATACCCTCGAGGATAGCCATTGCCTCGAGTGATTGATCTCCACCGAGCCGTAGACATCCTCAGAACGGCTCCCCCTGTTTCAGCACGGGTCTATCGAATGGCACAACATGAAACGACTATAAACTGGCACATGTAAGTTAACATAAGCTATAAGGCTATAAGGGTTTCCTGTGGATGCTATCTGGTATTGTTCGGTTCGGTATTATGGTCAAATTATACGGATTCCCAAGTTAGATAAGGCCATTTGGGATGATTCCTCTCACTCAACATGTGAAAAAGGTGCTGTCGATGGTCACCATGATTTAAAATTCAATGGATTTAGATGGTACCATCATGTACCATCCAAGATCCCGATATTAGATTCCAGACATGAGGATCATGAGGATCAGAATAGTAATAGTGATACCCGCATAGTCATGAAAGTTTAGGTCGAAACCTCCAAAGGCACCTCCGTTAAAAAAAAACATGTTGCTGAACAAGGAGGCAACATGAAGCAGCCCTTAGGCCATGGCCAGGATGAATTTATCCCTCCGTTGGAGCAGCAGCTTTTTCAACCTCAGCTGACCCCATTTCGAGATGGGTTGTCATTCTGCCAAAACATCCCAAACCATGGGTTGTGTTTTCTGGACGAAGTGACCAATACAGCCAATGCATTCGAACATATTCGAACCATTAAAACTACCAATCAGGTAATATCATATAATATCAGTATTTCGAGCGAATACCTGGAGTTTTTCGCAGCTCCTGTCGCAGGACTTTTGGGCAGCCCGGCGTGGAACTTCCCCTGGGAAGTGGCACCTTGTTGCCCAGCAGCCGCAAGGTGCTTCGGCCGTGCTGCCGCAGGTATTCCTGGCACCGTGGGCTCCTGCTCTGATGAACCCCTTTTTGGAGGTCCCACTTTGGAAGGGCATCCGAAAAATGAAGAACAATGTAACAATGGTAAATGTTCAGTGAATGTGGAGCAAAGCTCTAAGGGAGACAAGAGGTACAGTATGGTACAGTAAGTTGTTCAAGCAAGCGCGAGCACTTCGGAAGAATTCGGAATGCTGTAGTCCATCCCCTGTGCAAATCATGGGCCGATGCTTCAACTGTTCCACCAAAAAGCTTGTCAATGGACTGATTGAAGGGAAACACTATGGGAAGCCATTGTTACTAATTAATCTTATTAGCCGGAATTTGGGGGTTTCCTCTAGGTTTTCCCTTGACACCATTCTCAAAGAAACTGCTCTCTTTCCTTTTTCATCCTTTCTCCGCGTTCGTCAGGAGCAGCGCTACTGACCCCTACTGCGGGTATCCCCATTTGGGGAAGGGCTTGGTCTCATCTCCGAGACCCATGGAGTCGCGGATCTTCTCCTGGCGGCTGATCCAATGCTAAGGACAGCTGGAAAATCTCCAAGTTGGATGGTGCTCCCGGCGAACTAAACCTCCAGTGGTAGGGGATATTCAAGTGCCATGATTTCGTACCGGAGGGCAAGTGAGATTTTTAGTTTCATTTTTTTCAAGATGTTTAAGGAATAGGAAGTATGAAGACCGGTTGAAACAACATGAAACCACCAAACCGGAACAACATGTTCACAATGGTCTTGAAAAAAATAGCACATATTCTGACGTTTTTCTGACGTTTTTTTTGGATTGGACGGGATTAGATGATGTCTGAATGGGTGATGTCTGCAAGGCCGACCGAACATGTTCCGTGCACAAGCTGCAAATGCTGCCGGCTCCACCAATCGATCATCCTTCGCCAGCTTTCTCAAGGCTGGGGACTTCTCCTGACCCATAGGGTGCCAGGAAGGGTGTGCCAGGGTCTGGTGATGTCTGGTGGAGCTGTTTTTGACCTTTTCCGATGGCTGTTGCACCATGTTGGCGTTGAGAGGAGCAAGCTAAGCAGCTCTGAATGGAGCTCTGGGAAAGGATGGTCAAGGCAGGGCGTGATGGGTGATGCAAATGGAGTGCCGCACTCTCAGACCCCCCCCGAACAGTGCCAAGGCGCCATGAATTTTGGCGTCCAGTTTGGGAAAAACCTCAGCTCCGCTCGGGAAATCAAAAGTTTGCAACAAGGAATTCTCAGGATGACACCTGTCAAGAGTTCCATTCTATTTTTTTATGCCTTGTAAATTCTCCAAAAACAAAGTGTCATTGTTTTTGTTTATGTCCGCATTGCTTCCCCAAAGGCCAACCCATGAAGTGCAACCCAAGGGCTGGTATGGATCAGGTTCATTGAGTTCGGGATATTCGCGAGCTTTTCTGAACTTGGTATCCCACCTGAAACAGCTCGATTGCCGGGGATGCCGGGGATGCTGGGGATGCTGGGGATGCTGCTGTGGATGCGTGTTGCTACATTGGACGTCACGCATGATCAACACGGCAAATGGAACCCAAGTAGTGGGCGTCATTAAGTCATTGAACGCAATGCCAGCTTTACAAAGCCACAGCCATACAGGTGTATCTAAAAATGGGACATCCCCCACATGACAAATCGTTTTATGGAAAGATCATGACTGACACCATCCCCAGTAGACAAAACCAATTAGATCACAAACCAAATCACTAGATTCACGGCCCAGGATGGTCAGCAAACATCTGGGGCCAATGCTCGTCCCACTTGGACTCGATAAAGTAGACTTGTGGGATGCCTCTCCGCCTTGGTGCAAAAATGGTGAGATTATGGATACAAACAAGTTACTCTTAGCAAAAAAAATGTGCATGAATGTTATGCACATTGTACACACACACACACAAACACACACTGGTCTGGTTGTGAATTCTGAGTTTAAATCCAAACTCGTGAGATTCGAAGTTAAATCCACCTGGGTGAAGTCCGCAATGGTATGAAGAAACAACAGCTTCATCAACCGATTTATACCTGAAACAGTGACAGCCTCGAGGAAAAACAGGTGATCACAAGTAAGCCAGCAGGTACATGAAAACGGCGTTCCGCTTTCATATCACAGGAAGGAGTGAAGGCCTTTGTTGGTGCCAGTTTCACTCAATCCTCTGGCACCCCCTGCATTGAAATTACATGCAGCACTGTTAACATCGCAGGTGCTAGACTGCTAGAAGGGTTCACACACACACACGCCCCATCCTGGGGCTGATTCACCCAATCGTCCATGCAAGATCACACAGGTAGAGAAGACCAATATTCAACCACCAGGACCTTTATGTGTGAAAAACCAGTTATACAATTTGACATCTGGTAACCTGGTAGCCACATGGAAACTGTAAGAGGGAAATTTGTTTCACGATGAATCCACACAGCCCAATGACTTAATTATCCGGCGGCTTGATTGTTGTATATTTTGATACAGCATCAAGTTGCAACGTGCGTACTCCACAATAGCACCAAACATTGCCTCGAAGAACCTTCTAGGTTTTACCGCTGAGCTCAGTAGCTCTTAATGCAATCCTTTGACACCATCTGGCCATTTTTCCATTTGTAATGTTTAAAGTTTAAAATAGTTTCAATGAATTAGGACTTAAGTGTTTGTGAGAATTTGATGTGCTGTGGCCAAAAGATTCCATGGTTTCTAGGTGCCGTATAGGCCTCGCCGACGCGGAGGCACTCTCACTCTCAATTCTACAAATCTAAAGTCAGGCGAAGAAACACAGATTTGATGGCGCATGAGGGAAGAACATAAAAATAAGGAGAGAGACACGAAGAACACCAAATGGAAACCACAAGAAAAAACCAAAACCACGACCAAGGGAGACACGACCAAAAACCAAGAAACACACAAACAATCACAAACACACACGCACACACACACATATATATATATACATATATATATATACATATATATATATAGAGATATGGGTATACATATATATATATATGCACACACATATATATATATATATATATGCAAATAGATAGATAGATAGATAGATCGATAAGATAGATAAGATAGATAAGATAGATAAGATAGATAAGATAGATAAGATAGATAAGATAGATAAGATAGATAAGATAAGATAAGATAAGATAAGATAGATAGATAGATAGCTAGATAGATAGATAGATGGATGGATAGATAGATAGATAGATATGTATGTATGTATATATAATATATATTTAAAAATTATTACTATGTATACACCATGTGTAAATATATTTATACATGAGAAGGCAGGTAGATAGGTCATAGGCAGATAGCTAGATAGAGATATAGATAGAGGTAGATTGAGATAGAAACAGGTAACCCCGAGTACATATGTATACGCATATATATATACGTACACGTATACGTATAAATATATATATATATGTATACGTATTTATATATATATATACGTATACGTATATATATATGTATATATATATACGTATACGTATATATATATACATACGTATACATATATATTATATATTATGGATAAGATAGACAGATTCGGGTTTTGTTCAGAACTTGGGAGTACCCAAAAACCACTGATTAATTATGACCATATCATCAGCGGAAACAGCCATGGAGTGGAGGGTATTCCGGTATTCTCCAGGCTTAACAGAACTGAGTGGCGGAAACCATCCCCAATTAGAGGCTTCATTATTGTCGTTGGGTTTACCACCTGAATTAATCAAACCAAAAAAACACATGTGGCAATTGCGAACCAAAATGCTCAGCCAGGAGTTGATCGGGCTGCTGTGAGCTTTGTTGAGTGTTGTAAACCCAATAATCAACCATCCCCAACATGACAAAACATGTGTGTAAACCACTTGAAATATCCTTAAATGGTAGTTGTTGATGCTACCGCCGCCCGTGGTGGACTCAGTGAATTTGTTTTTTTTACAATTCAATACGTTTCACGCGCAATCATGTCTGCATCCACGCACGTCTTCTTCACATGACTTCATGTACCTTCGGGTGTGGTGGGGTGGGGGGGGTGGTAACGTCTGCGTGCACTTGACTTGATCTCACATACCCTGAGGTGGGGTGAGGGGGTATGGTAACGTCTCTGTGCACTTGCTCACATCTTTCATGCTACGCTCCACATGTCTTCCTTGCAAGTTCTACCACGTCAAGCATGTGTTGCTGGAGTTTACCAGAGAAGTGAGAAGACAAAATGGTCGCAAGATCACACTTGGCACGCAGATTTTGGACAAATGTTGGGATTACTGTAAAGGTTTCATTCCAAACACTGTCCATACAAAGAACGCGAAGAACAAACTATTGAATGCTGAGATCTGGAGCTATGTCTACCAATGGCAATGGCGATACAATCATCGCCATGCCTTGTGGCAGGGACGGGGGTCACATTCGCCCCTACCCATTCGCCCCTACCCCACTATCCTTCCCATTGACTGTGTCATTCAACCTTTTAGGGAAAGACCTGGGGACAAGGGACTTTTAGGGGGGGGACGGGGAACATTTAGGGGGGCCTTGCAAACGCAGCTTAAGTCACTTCCCTCGCTATTGAATATGTCACTCAACCTTTTAGGGTAAAACCTGGGGACACGGGACTTTTAGGGGGGACTGGGGAACATTTAGGGGGAACTTGGGGACATAGCTTAAGACGCTTCCCTCACTATTGAATATGACATTGAACCTTTTAGGGTAAGACCTGGGGACACGGGATGTTATGTTGAAATGGATGTTACAACGTAGCATCCACAGCGTCTTGGAGTTGCTTGAAATGGATGTTACAACGTAGCATCCAGGGCGTATGGGAAGTTGATTGATATGGATGTTGGAACGTCGCATTCACAGCGTCTTGGAGTTGCTTGAAATGGATGTTATGCTGCAACGTAGCATCCAGAGCCTCTTCGAAATTGATTCAAATGTATGTTACAACGTAGCATCCAGAGCGTCCAGGAAGTTGCTTGAAATGGATGTTACACAGTAGCATCCAGAGCGTCTGGGAAGTTGATTGAAATGGATGTTGGAACGTAGCACCCACAGCGTCTTGAACGTAGCATCCAGAGCGTCTTCGAAGTTGATTCAAATGGATGTTACAACGTAGCATCCACAGCGTCTTGGAGTTGATTGAAATGGATGTTTTGTTGCAACGTAGCATCCAGAGCGTCTTCGAAGTCGATTGAAATGAATGTTACAACGTAGCATCCAGGGCGTCTGGGAAATTGATTGAAATGGATGTTGGAACGTCGCATTCACAGCGTCTTGGAGTTTCTTGAAATGGATGTTATGCTGCAACGTAGCATCCAGAGCGTCTTCGAAGTTGATTCAAATGTATGTTACAACGTAGCATCCAGAGCGTCCAGGAAGTTGCTTGAAACGGATGTTACACAGTAGCATCCAGAGCGTCTTCGAAGTTGATTCAAATGTATGTTACAACGTAGCATCCAGAGCGTCCAGGAAGTTGCTTGAAACGGATGTTACACAGTAGCATCCAGAGCGTCTTCGAAGTTGATTGAAATGGATGTTGGAACGTAGCACCCACAGCGTCTTGGAGTTGATTGAAAAGGATGTTACGTTGCAACGTAGCATCCAGAGCGTCTTCGAAGTCGATTCAAATGGATGTTACAACGTAGCATCCACAGCGTCTTGGAGTTGATTGAAATGGATGTTATGCTGCAACGTAGCATCCAGAGCGTCTTGAAGTTGATTCAAATGGATGTTACAAGGTAGCATCCAGGTTGTCCGGGAAGCTGCTTAAAATTGATGTTACAACGTAGCATCCACAGCGTCTTGGAGTTGCTTGAAATGGATGTTACAAAGTAGCATCCAAGCGTCTGGGAAGTTGATTGAAACGGATGTTGGAACGTAGCATCCACAGCGTCTTGGAGTTGATTGAAATGGATGTTATGCTGCAACGTAGCATCCAGAGCGTCTTCGAAGTTGATTCAAATGGATGTTACAACGTAGCATCCAGGGCGTCTGGGAAGTTGATTGAAATGGGATTTACAACGTAGCATCCACAGCGTCTTGGAGTTGATTGAAATGGATGTTATGCTGCAACGTAGCATCCAGAGCCTCTTCGAAATTGATTCAAATGTATGTTACAACGTAGCATCCAGAGCGTCCAGGAAGTTGCTTAAAATGGATGTTACAACGTAGCATCCAGAGCGTCTGGGAAGTTGATTGAAATGGATGTTACAAAGTAGAATCCAAGCGTCTGGGAAGTTGATTGAAACGGATGTTGGAACGTAGCATCCACAGCGTCTTGGAGTTGACTGAAATGGATGTTTTGTTGCAGCGTAGCATCCAGAGCGTCTTCGAAGTTGATTGAAATGAATGTTACAACGTAGCATCCAGGGCGTCTGGGAAGTTGATTGAAATGGATGTTGGAACGTCGCATTCACAGCGTCTTGGAGTTGCTTGAAATGGATGTTATGCTGCAACGTAGCATCCAGAGCGTCTTCGAAGTTGATTCAAATGGATGTTACAACGTAGCATCCAGAGCGTCTTGGAACTGACTTCCAGAGCGTGTGGCAAGTTGATTGAAATGGATGTTACAACGAAAATTCCAGCGTCTTGGAGTTGCTTGAAAGAGATTTTCCAACGTAGCACGTGAACATGACTCTCTGAGGTGGAAAAGATCATTTCGAGGCTCTGAAACTTTTGCGCCTGCCACACAAAAGCAGAGGTCACATTCGCCCCTACCTTAGGGTCACATTCGCCCCTACCCCCAACTGAGGTAGGGGCAAATGCGACCCCACATGAGGTACGGGCAAATGCGACCCCCGTGCCCTTGTGGCAAATGGTTCCCAAAGTTCTCAAAGCACTTTGCAAATGAGACGTTGCACTTGCAAGTGACAAAGGTAAACAGGGCGGAGTCCGCTACGGGGGGCGGTACAGTGTTCACTGTAGCTAGGGTTTTCCATATTACTGCTGGGCTAGGTCTCTTGGTTCTCCCCCCAGCTTTTCACCTCTCAGCCAAGATGCCTAGCCCATCGCTTGGCTAAAGCCGTCTTCAAACGGCCCTTGTTCCGCGCCAGCCATACAAAGGCTTGACGCTGTTCCAGCTTGTCCTGAGATTTGAGAGACAACTAGATTTTGACCATCAAATGAAGGAAAATTGCCATCACATTTTTTGATTTTTGCCGTAGGGAGATGCTTTTTTGGAGAATTGATGATCAAGATAATCCTTTCCCCCTATTACTAAACGTCCCCCAAATACTAAAAACTAGGGTCCATCTCCAGTTTTGGAAAATTTCAGATTGGCCAATTTGACTTTTAATTGATCCCCTTTAGAAAACAATTTAAAAATAAAGCTACCATTTGTGTGTTTTGCACCCTAATACTAAAAACTAGTTAACACCGGGGTGTTTATTCTTAGGGTCCGTCCGATTTTTTTTGTTTTTTAATATTAGGGCTTTTAATTTCTTATTATAGGGCCCGCTTCGAAAACCAATTTTTGGCAATATTTTAATTGCGTTATATATTATATGGAAATTTAATTGATTTTGAACTCGAACAAACTAGTTTTTATTATCAAGGGTTTAATTTTATTAATAGGGTCCGCTTCGAAATCCAATTTTGGCAATATTTTAATTGCGCTATATATGGAAATTTAATTGATTTTGAAATCGAACAAACTAGTTTTTATTATTAAGGTTAATTTTATTATTAGGGTCCGCTTCGAAATCCAATTTTTGGCAATATTTTAATTGCGCTATATATGCAAATTTAATTGATTTTGAAATCGAACAAACAAGTTTTTATTATTAATATTCTACAGTAATTTTATTGTTAGGGTCCGCTTCGAAATCCAATTTTTGGCAATATTTTAATTGCGTTATATAAGGAAATTAAGTTGATTTTGAGATCGGAAAAAATAGTTTTTATTGTTAATGGTTTAATTTCATTATAATAGGGTTCCCTAATAATAAATACCCCCTAATACGAAAACCTACCTGAGGTGTTTGTTAATAGGGGGGGCGTTTACTATTAGGGGGAAGGGATTATATGGATGTTACCATGATTTTGCCATAGAATGTGGAGCTTTCGCCTGCAAAAATTGAGGATTTGAACAGCAACATTAGGGATGATTACTAGCATAAATTTGGTGATTTGACATTAAAATATATTAAAATCAGCGGCTTGTATAGTGACTATCAATGGATCGGTCGAAGATGGTCGAAGGATAAAATAGCAGGACACCACGTTTCTCCACGGTTTTCCTTTACATATTCGGGGTGTCCATAGTTCCCCCAAACCAATTCGTTTTTTGGGTGAACCTTTCCGCAGGGTCACGGGCATCGCCAGCAGCCCAAATGGAAATATGTTCTCCTGTAAAACATGTGGATGTGGAAAACCCACCATTGGTTGATCATTTTTCTAGGGAAACCATGGGTTTCTACATCTATGTTAATTTACCCTAGGGTATACGTCCAAAGGGGATCACGTTACACAAGGAAAGGCCTCCAAAAATGGGGATCTCCCAATGAGCGGAGACACGCCAGAAGCTGCTACGTGGATGTAGGCTGCCCGGCAACCTTTGCTCATGATGATGTCCTTGGCGTTGTCAAATCTCGTCCGTCTCACTGCTGAAATAGGTTCAAAAACACTCCGAACACAAGACTTTAAGTAACCGTCAGCATCTTCTGTGGGTTCATTACTGACATTCTGTCGATAGGGGATATCAACAGAAAATCAACTAAAATCATCAGATATATCCGATCGTATTTCAATGTATTTCATATAGTTCCGTTCCAAAGTTTGCCAAGTCGTCCCCATGAGTTTCCACATTTTCCAGCCCAATCAGGGGCCCCAGATGGCCCAAGATGGCCCAAGGCTCATCGATGCGGATCCGATTTTGCATATCTTCATCTCCCAGACGATCCAACGTCACCTCGCAAGCGTTGAAGATCTCTTCCAGGGTGCCTTGGCAGATCGAGTCCTGAAGCTATGAGAATGGCGTATAGCTTTATAAACTGGAGTATGAATATAAATATATATACATATAAGTTATATAAGTATATATAAGTATATATATATAATGAAATGATGTATATATATATATTTATATATACAATGGGTTTAAGTTTAAGAATGGGTATAACAGTGGGTATAAGAAAATTGCGCGATAAGACAATGGATGACAATGGAGCGCAGTTGTGGAAATGGATCGACCAAAAGGTCTCTATGATTCGATGTGGCTGAGGGAAGCGGTGCAGTTGGAATGAGCCAATTGTCTTCGGAAAAAATGGCAGGGAGTCACGTACCTTTCAACCACCGATGTCTTCTTGGACACCTTCTGGGCTCCATGTCTCGTTAAGAGATCTGCGGGAGACACCCCTCGAAGTGCTTCAGGGTGCTCTTCAAGTAGGATGCCACTCTGGCTTGGTTGCGGGTCTCAATATGCTTCACCCCATTGGGATCTCTCCTTAGGCCAGGGGTGCTGGTGTTCGGGAAAAGCAAATCTTCCGAAAAATGAACAATCAATGGCTTTGCCTTTTCCTCCACCTGGGACACAGCTTTACACCGATCATCATTTCCTCATGATATCTCTGACCTGTAGCTAAAGTATGTCCAGCTTCCAACCCAACATCTCGGGCAATTTCTCAACTGCTCCACAGGCATCTCCCAACATATAAAATCCGATGAGTGGAGCCGCAAAAAGTACAGGTGTCCACAAGTCTTGAGTTGTGCTAGCACAGCTACAAGCATGCTTTTTGAAAATAGATTATGTACATATTATCGCTCATGTGGGGTTTCCTTTTTGGGCTACTAGTTCATGCCTGTAAAGTTCCATTGGCCACTTGGTCATCCAGTTTCAATCATCCCAGCGAGGCATCAGTGAAAGTTTGAATCCTCAAAGTACTGCTGAGGCTGAAATCACTCAAAACCAGCTATTCAGTTATTCATTTCATTTCGAATGACTCATAGCTGATGTTTAGCAAAATAGATCAAAGATGATCAAATAAAAATCAACTGCGATCAGCTTAAATCAGTTTCATCTCAGCAAAATATCAGTTGAATCTCAGCTGATCTCCCAGTTCCGTCGAATTCCGGCCCGAGCTTCGCATGCCACGCAAAGCCCTGGCGCGCCACAAGCTCCAGTTGGGACGCCTCTGGTCTCCTGGGTGTCATGGGAAAATCAGGGAGAAATTCATGGGATTATGATGGATTATATAATGATAAGATTGATCAATGGCCTGACATTTGCTTGATACATCTGGGATATCCTCTTTTTTGCGGAGTATCTAAAATGTGGGGTCAATAATTTTGAGCCATTGTCCGCGTCAAAGATTAACCGAAGCCGAGCATCAAAATCGATGCCCACCTTGAGCCGTCCTTAGCCGCGCCACTGAGAGCCATGGGTCAAAATCATGGCCCTTGTTTGTAGGATAAATCAAGACTGCCACCAAACAAGCCACTATGGCCCCTGGGAGACCTGAAAAAAATTGATGTCTTTGGATCAATAATGTGGTAAATCGGTAAATCCAATCAAACCTACCATTTGGATCCATTTGAGGTGGTTGATGCCACCCGGTTCCCACATTGCCCAACTCTTTCACAGCTGAGGAGAGTGCAGTCCCAGCCAGCGTTGTGAAGGCAGTGCACCAGCCATAGAAGGCAATGAAGACCACCAGGCTTAGCGCCCCTCAGCGATCAGCAACCACGGCAGCTACCCGCATTTCCCGTTTCTCTATGGTGTGATGATTTTTGAGGAACACAACTGGATGAGATATTAAATTCATACCCAAATGGAGATCAATAGATATGAATAGATATATATATATATAATTGTATAAATACAGTAGGTCTCAGTAGATGTCAGTAGGTTTCGATATGTTTGGATATCATGGGATGCATTGTGGGCCCGAAATTGAACATCAAACCACCTGTGAGGATCTCGCCTTGTCGCACTCCAGCCATGCTGAGACGTGCCTCGAGCTGAGACTGGCTCTGAGTGAGGACATGCTCCTTATAGCGGCTCCATCAAGGGCCATTTCCAGATATCAAGTTAATCAGATATCCTGATCCATAATATATTCACGGGCCATTGAAGTATTCAAATTTCAATTTTCAAATTCTTAAATGATCCCCCTATGTCATCTGAATCATCTGATATCCCATTCTACATCCAGCCTCAGGGCGCGTGCCCCATTGCAGAAAGCACAGCAGCACACGCCGTGCCACTTCGAGCCAAAATGGCCAGCAGAATTCCAACCCTCAGATATCCTCCAATAATCTGAGATACCAAATGATCCTGTCTGATATGATATGGTCTTTCTTGATCATCCAGCTGAGTATGAAAATTCAACATCGTTCAACCACCAAGGCCAACCATCAAACCACTACAATCTCCGCCTCTTACCAAATGAATCCAAATGACATCATGTCACCTCAGGAAGTAAAACAACAAAAACCAGCGTTGCCGTGTTTATTGTGGCTTATTCCATGTTATATTTCCATTATATTTTAGATATTCTCAACATTTTCCCATGCCCCCTATGGCGTTTCAGCCATTTTCCCTGGAGTTTCATGGCAGGCGCAGTTAAAAAAAAAAGAAAAACGACCTCCACACGTTCAAAGAACTCTTCCTCATCCTTTGGCCTGGCTTTCGGATGCTTTCGGTCCATCACTTGTGTGACTTATGACTCACTATCATTAAAAAATCCTCCAAGATAATTAGATTTATTATGAATAATTATGATGTGAATGATACTTGATATACTTGTGAATGATAGTGAGTAACAGATTATTAACAGCATTAATTAAACCCTTCTCCCAAGATTCTTACTTTATTCATTAAAAATCCCCCTTTGAAACCATTCTTAGCATGTTGCTTAGTCATTTGGGATGTGCTGTGCAGGCTACGAGCTAATGCACCTGTTGGGCTTTGCCTTCGTCTTTGGCTTCGGCTGTTCAGGTGCCTGTTACTGGAGGTTCCCCAAATATGGTAATGTGGGTAAACCCAATAATAACCCTCTATTGGGGATGGCTTATTATTGGGCTCCCCACATGAGTAGACTTAGTAGATGTTGACCCATCCCCAATTTGGCGCTCAAACATGCTCAGACTTTGTCTATTTGGAACCCTCTCTGTGATTCTTTTGGTTGGTTTCACTAAATGGGTGTATATCAAAATCGGACGGCAAAAGGTGCAAAGGGTTTGGGGTGCAGAAGCAAACGGCGCAGGCTTGGCGAAATGCACCAGTTGAATGTCACAAAACATCTCAAACAAACATCCATGTTGTGAAGTTAATGCTTAAACTCCCCCAAGTTTTCTTTGCATTTGCCATACTTGCATGGAAGGTGCCTTCCTTTTTCCAACTCATGTTGTCTAAGCCACTGCTAGCTACTCAAACGGCATGTGCAGGGCCCGGCTGTGCCCGGACTTAAAAGGCACTGCTGCAAATAACACCCAGGTCTCTTCCCTGTTCGGAGCTCTCCGCTGTTTGCATGATGCTCCAACTTCTTAGAGTTGCAGCCAGCTGCTATTGTCTACAATTTCATCAAACATTTCACCAAACCCCGTCTATTTAAGGCCATTCAAGGCCTACCCCGAAACTCCCCTCTCAACCAGGTGGGTCAAATTCTACATGACAGGTCTGCACCCCGCTTTTTGAGACCGTGTCAGTGAGTTTACCTGTCTCTTTCACTGGATGTGAACTCATTCAACCCCTACTGACCTGTAGTCTCCAACATCGTGAAACACCACAATCGCGGTGTCTTTTGAAAAAGGGTCCTGCTTTTTGAGCTCTTTCTAGTCCCCGTTTCAAATCTACCCGGCTGCCAACATTTGCCAACAGACCTTTCCCTTGAAATTCCTGCGGACTCTGCCGAACAAAGGAAGCATCCTAGGCCATGCCCTCAAAAGTTGGAGCTGGCACCGGACACGCCAAGCCAAACGCCTTGGTGGCCCACTAACTAACAATCGCCTCGCCCCTCCATTGCTACCGGCCGTTGGAACAACAACTTTAACCTGGCAAATCAATTGATAGAATTGATAGATAATAGATACTGGTATGATGCAATTTAACCATCTTGCGATATTAATCGACATAACACTAAGTGGTATAATTGTCGTCAATGGACTAACCCTAAACCATAACAACCAAGGTGGGTGTTCATGTATATATGCAAATGTATGTATGTATGTATGTATGTATGTATGTATGTATGTATGTATGTATGTATGTATGTATGTATGTATGTATGTATGTATGCAAATGTATGCAAATGTATGCAAATGTATGCAAATGTATGCAAATGTATGCAAATGTATGCAAATGTATGCAAATGTATGCAAATGTATGCAAATGTATGCAAATGTATGCAAATGTATGCATGTGTATGCATGTGTATGCATGTGTATGCAAATGTATGCAAATGTATGCAAATGTATGCAAATGTATACAAATGTATACAAATGTATGCAAATGTATGCAAATGTATGCAAATGTATGCAAATGTATGCAAATGTATGCAAATGTATGCAAATGTATGCAAATGTATGCAAATGTATGCAAATGTAGGCAAATGTAGGCAAATGTAGGCAAATGTATGCCAATGTATGCATGTATGCATGTATGTATGTATGTATGTAATGTAATGTAATGTATGTAATGTATGTATGTAAGTAATGTAATGTAATGTAATGTAATGTATGTATGTATGTGTGTATGTGTGTCTGTGTGTGTGTTGTATGTATGTATGTATGTATGTATGTATGTATGTATGTATGTATGTATGTATGTATTGCGAATCGGGGATTGCCTGTCCGATTATGTCCTGGTAGTTAGTGTTGAAGTGATTGCTCCAGTGATGACGTTACGCGGGCAGCAGCTTCCGCATAGCTGTTCTTTACTCCAGTGCTGCAGTGGGTCTTGAGCCAAAGAGGCCAGTTTGAAGTGCCCCTTTGGTGCTGGATCCTAGAGTGTCTAATTGTGATAATATACAATGGTCCGTAGCCTACACTCTATTCGCACCCCCCACGCACAGCCAACTTTGTTGGCTGCGCGCAAAGGAGTGTCCTTTAAATTGATCCACTACACTCGCAGCTGTTCATTTATTGAATTATGGAGAGCTAAAGTCCGTTCAGAACTTCTAATCTACAAGGCGGCTTGCTACGATCTCTACCAAAAAAATAAAGGTTCTGTTCACGTGCATGTAGACACGACGTAGTCGGTGTCTAGCATTGAGGTTCATCCGATGTGGCGTAGCCAGCATGGAGTCTCACTCAAGCATGTGAATTAAAGAAATCAAAAACACAAAGTTGACTATGGAATTAGAAGTTTACCTTCCCGTTCCTTCGTCGGTTGAGATGTAGACCGCTGTAGAAACTCAGCGTCTCGTGCAATGATGTTCAAAAAAAATGTGTGGTTCTAAATTAGCCGGCTCAGAGTCCTCTCAGAAATCATTCGAAATGAAGTAGAGGTAAATCTCGAGCAATGATTGCATCCTCGCATCGCCAGGTTCAATCAGGACCTATGCAGAGGTCATATCGAATAATCATCTATAACCCCATCCATAGTATCCCTGTTGGTTCCAGTCTCCGCCACGGTGTGAATAAGATTTTCCACCTTTTCCTTGGTCTTTTCCACCCTTCTTTGGCGGGGTCACTGGAGCTTGTTTTGGCGGAGGTGCGGTTTCAACTGTTCTCCATGTTGCTGACGATGATGCTTTCGCTTTTGACACTCTTCCCAATGCTGGTGCTGCTTTTGGAGCTGCTTTCGACTTGCCAGCGGCTGGGTTGGTACGTTCACGATCAGCAGGAGTTGGGGCATCAGCAATCGCAAGTATATGGGCGTCAGTCATGTGGATGCCCCACCTTGGTCGTTGATCTTCCCGTTGCTTAATGTGATTGTAGTCATCGATTGCATCATATAGCTTCTGGAGTAGAGGTCGTGGCAATTGTCGGCCATTTTGAAGGATCAGGTGTAAAAGTGATATTCTTCGAAGTGGTGGACGAAGAGCACACACAATGTCAACTGGGTTCAGTGTGATTGTGTCTTGAAAGTCGACGTTCCTGAAGAAATAAACAGCATTCACCCTATATGCACCTGCAATGATTCTTCTGACCATGGCGTCTTGTCGGTCAAGGGCTTCGCGAGCAGCTGTGGTCTTTCTCATCTCATCCATTGTTGTGTCACGTTTCGACAGCTTCTCCATCTCCTCGTCAAAGAAGATATTTTGCAAGTCATCATACGTGTAGCCACATTCAAGGGTATATATGGGAAGTCGCTTGAGTACCACTGCCCCATAATATGCATTGACGAATCCCTCTTCTCCGATGTCGTCCTTTTGATTTGGTCGGCCGATCTCTTTGTAGAGCTCTTTCATCTGTTGTGCAGTTGGTTCAATGAGTTCACCATTTTCGTCCTCGCCTAGGTAAGGCACTCTTGAGTCCAGGTCCATCCTGAATTTCTGGTTCTGCTGAAAATGTTTCCATGCCGTCTCGATGTCTCCACAGAAGTTCCGTTGGAATAGTCTGTAGATCCTGACGATATGTAATCCAATCTGCAACAGGAGGATCTTGATGAGCTCCGGCTGAGCATCTCCAATTGTGCAAGGCTCGATTGGTAGGACCTTTGATCCAAACTCAATTCGCTTCATCCACTTGGGAAACTCAATCACTGCATCACGAGCTTCGCCAGCCTCGTACTCTTCAATGTTGATTTCATCGACCGCTATCTCTTCATCGTCGTTCTCGTCGGTCGGTTTTCCTTCCTGATTGAGAAATTTGTCGACCTCATCTTGTTCTCTGAAGTCTCTTTTCTCATCATTGATGTCGCCCTTCTTCGAGGCTTGATCATCATCTCCTTCTTCTGGTTGAGTTTCTTGTTCTGGACTCTTCATGGTTACGTCATCATCATCTGGCATCACCTCGTCGTCATCACCATCACCTGTCAAATCGATCTTCACCTCCTCCCATGCTTTCTTGACATGGTCTTTGAGATCTTCTTCTCGATGATGTGATTCGGCGCTTGGTACTGTAGCCACGGCGATCTTGATTCGTTTCCTCCATCCATGACTCACCAAAAATCCTTTGCACATCACACAAATCGATAATGGTGAAGGGGTCTCCATCAGACATGCGGGGCATAGTCGATGGTCCTCCTTGCTGGGATGATGAGTGACTGCCAACAATGATATTGCATCATTCCAATCCGGATGTCCAGGGAACAACCTGTGAGTATGACTGAAGTGACCGGTCCTGATATCGACAAGTTTTCGAAGTTCGTCCAGATCGGGTGGTGATTCATCAGGCACAATGTTCCCAATGAGCTTGTCAAATCGTTCAATGGTGGCCACCCTCTTTGCTCCTTGCACAGAAAGGACAAGTTGATCTCTTCCCTTTGTGATCATGAGACGGTAGTAGTCCTTTTCCCTCCAGTCGTAATACCAAACTGCATCGAATGATTCGAATGGAATTGTTTCTTGGACCAAAATGTGTCCGTCTGCTGACAATCTAGGGGAGAACTTGGCGATGGAATCGTACGTGATGTAGATGTAGACAAGATCAGTTTGTTCAATCTTCCTGAATCTCAGCACCATCTGACTTCGCACGTCCCACGGTGCGAATGGCACGAAGAACGTATTGATGCGGTCGCCTCCTCCTCCGGGACGTAGTCCTTCTCTGAAGATTTGAGCGATGTTGTCAAATGTGGTGCAGTGAAATCCTCCTCCAAGAGTGTATCCTACTCCAGGGTTCATCTGATAGGAAGTCTTCTTGTCTTCGATGTGCACACCGCCTTGGACTCTTGAATGTGCCATAGGGGCACGGATTGCCACCGGCCAAAGCCAAATCTCTCGATCTGCTGTGCCGATCTCCAACCTCAGTGTTTGTCGATCAAGTCTCGAGGTCAATCCATCATCGAAGTTGTTCATGATGTGTTCCAACTCACCTTTCGTGACCTTGAGTCCTAGCACTTGGGCTCGGATTCTCTTCGTTTGCTTGTACTCAGTGAATATCACTCTCTGGAAATTGTTCCACCTCTCAACAAGTATCGGGTAGTTGACATGGGTCGTTCCGGCCAATGTATGTTGGTCTCTCCAAATGGCATCATACTTCAAGATCGACTCAACATTGACCCAACCTGCCTCATCGCATGGTAGTCCACGGTGATTTCGATTGTCTTTGACGCAACCCACGGAGTGGCGTAGCGCTGCATTGAATCTTTTCGACAATTCGACTATCCATTGCGGATTTTCCCACTTGTTGCCCATCCACTCATTCTCGCCATGTCGATGCACTTTACACCAGCCCATTCCAAGATATTCTTCTCCATTAATGCGAGCAAGTTGAAGTGTACCAATGTTGTGACCATGTGTGAATGGTTGGATGTACTTGAAGTTCCAGTTGTTTCCATGTTGTTTTCTTTCCTCAGTAAGCCATTTCATGTATTCATCATGGTCAATGTGGTTCCAAGCGTTCAGCTCCTCAATGGTCGGCAAAACAGGCGGGGATTCCTCAGCCGCACGCTCAATCAGCATGTCAAGCTCATGACGATTCTTCACACCTCGGCTAATTGGGTTAACTTCGACACCATTCACTAAGTACTGTCCTCCTGCTTCACGATCACCAATGTCGTACATAAAGGCTGACTGACTATAGAAGCACTTGGTCACTTCCTCTTTCTCAGTGAATCTGGTTCTTCCCCAACGCTTTCCTCGCGGCATGACGTTCTTCGGGAGCTTGTCTTTCCTGCCTCTGGTTGCAGCTTTGGATCTTTCGGATGATGATGGGGATTTGGACTTCTGATCCATGATCAATCTCATGCGCCATAGGGTGTCCTTCATGTTCTCATCATCTGGTGTGGTACATTCATCAATGTCATGCCTCCCACCACAAATGAAACAATATTGAACATCTGATGCGTCTGAAATCAACTTCTCAAATCGATCACGGATGTCCCGCACCTCAGTTCGGCGCTTCTTCGCTTCTGAAGGTTGGCCCCCCATGTCATCTTCCTCCTCCTCAATCTCGATGTCACCAGCTCCGGCATCGGTTTCTCCTGAAGTTTGTTCTGCTCGAGGGCCCCGCGCCGTAGGCGTCGTGGTCTCCCCATCAGGTTCATCAACTTCATCCACCTCTTCATCACTTGATGAGACCTCAATCATTTCAGGGTGGTCATCGTAGTTGGCTTCTGGGAGCACCGGCATTCTGGTGATCTTCTTCTGCATGAGTAGGTCAAAGATTCCCGCTTCTTTCAAGATTGTAATCACCATGTTGTTCTCGACCGGCGGGATGTATGCTTTCCTGGATCTGTTCCGCTTTGTGTTGATGGTGTCGGTAGGTCGACATGAACTGCTGAATAGCCAAAACGACTCTTCCAGTCCTGCGAGGCAACTGTCAAGGTTTGCCCCCCATCCAGCGAACATAGTAGGGAATTGAATACAGTACCCAGGTCAAGCATTCCAAGCCAGAATTCGAAAATGTCGCCGACATACTCAGCTGTTGCGGTTGGATTGAGCATTGATGCAATCTCCTCCTTGGTCAGCACGGTCTTCATGTAGTCATGATAGGCAACGTTTCCACCATCCCAAAGCAGTCTGTAAAACCATCGCATTCGGTGCATTCCGCCTCCGCAATCCTCTGTTCGAGTTTCACGTTGTACAGTGAATTGGGGTAACAGGTCTCGTCTGCATTTCCCTTTCACCATGTATGCAGGCATTCGGATGGCACCTCGATGTGATACCTGCTTGAGCACATCACTTGTCGTCCTGTATCCTGAAAGCATTGCAAGTGTCGCAGTGACCAGGAATCCACGGAGGTCCTTCTCGGCTTCCATTTCTCTCCAGTCAACGCACTCATTGTAGATGTTGAGCAATCTTGCAGCTACTCTTGCATCCTGTGAAAATTCATCCATCCCAATGTCATCAGTACCGTAGATTGCCGCTCTTGTCCAGTTGCTTGCGCAATTCAGGCATCTTGTGCGGTTCTCAGTGCAGGTATTCAATCTCGAATCATTTTTGTGAAATCCTTTGCACACATCGCACATCAATTCGGAATCTTCGGTTACCTCGACCCAATGCTCATCCACATCTGTCAGGGGCTCCGGGGTGAATACTCCTCGTCGGATGTCTGACCATGCTCTCCTCTGGACCGCATCCTTCATGTGTTTCATTCCTCCAATGATGTTTGCTGATCCAGCTTGAGCATCTGTGACCTCTCCAGCACGGATGCTGGGAATAATTCGTGGATGTTCAGTGCATCGTTTGATGGTTTCAATGTCAAATCCGGTGTTCTTCACATGGACACATTCTTCATTCAGGTCATGGACTGTATCATGATCCATTGCACAATGTAAGAAGACTTTCTGTCGCATCAGTGACTTTTCAAGCATAGCCCAAATGACTTCCTTGCCTTCACCTTCTTTCCAATAAAAAGGCTCACGTCCACAAGCATATATCTGTTTCCAGAATCTTTCATTGGTGGAGTGAATAATGCCCTTTTCCTTCAAGATTCTTGCAAGCTCCTCGGCCATGGATACAATCGAAGATTGGGACCCAAGAAACCGGGCATCTCTCAGAATGTTGACGAAAATTGGAAGATGTGCTGCTTGGCTGATCTCAGTGATGATCTCCGCCAATTTGGTGATGAAGTCTGCATTTGGCATCAGTATGCGAGTTTGTCCTCTGAAAAGTGCTGCGAAAGAGATCCAAATATGAACAGTGGCACTTGAGAACGCGTTGGCGTTGGATCGCAGAAAAGTCAATGCATTCGTTGCCAGTTTCAAGAAATCCTCGGGTTTCTCCAGAGATTCATAGGGAAGTTGGTACACCTTGATGGATGAAAGCCCCATGTTGTCAAGCCCAGCCTCGATGTCATTGACGACTCTTGAGCTAGATCTCGTTTGGTAAGTCAAATCCGTCAAGATGAGAGCTTTGTTGTTTCTCACTTGTCCTCCCAATTCATCCCATTTGTCTAACCAAGGTTCCCCGATGATGAACTGTCCAATCTTGTTTCCCAACTTTTTGAGCTTGGCTCGAATCTCGCCCTCCACCGTATCTTCAATGCCCAGTGTCAACATAGCTAGGACTTCCGTCACAGGATATCCTTTGCATCTGACAAACTCTGTGGTCGTGATGATGTAGTGATAGAGCTTCAGCCATTCGTAATCATTCTCATTGATCATGTGGGAATCAAGTTGACCTTCTGTCAGCATGTTGAAAGACAGGGCAGCATGAAATGTCAATCTTCTCAAATACTGCTTCCAGATCAAATTGGATCCATACTTGTGAGTAGTATGAGGACCCTCTACGATGGAAAGCACAAAATCCTTGCCGGATCGCAGGAATGCAATTCGCTGTTCCTCACGAGCATAGTCCTCGGCAGCATGGAGACGCACTTCCACGGTTGAAGGTTTCTTCCTCTTCATCCAGTCTTCAGTTGGAATCCAATTCTCATCTCTTTCTGGTTCAGTGCGACCTTGAGATGTTGCTCCAGGTCCAGATCGAAAAGCTGCATGGGTTGACGAAGATGAGGCACCGCCAGTTGATGATCTTGGCATCTTCTTCGGTTGAATGTTCGAACTTTGTGCTTGTTGCGATGCCTTTGGTTGTGATCCCTCCGTAGGAGCGGATGTACTCTGGGCGCTGGGTCCAGTTGATGTGTCATCATTCACCCATGAAGGTTCCTCATTGTTCCATAGGTCAACTTCGTATGGTCGTCGTCCGTCATTGAAGGTCAGGGGAACATCCCAGTTGTCGAAATTGTGCATGCCTCCGGCTGTACCAGCTTGAGTCTCGGTCATCACGGTGGTGAAATCTTTGAGAGAGCTGTGGCAGGCATGACGTCTTTCCTTCTCAGTATATCTGGCTCCTTCATCGGCAATTGAGACATTGTATCCATGCCCAATCAGGATTCCCTGAGGAATGTCAAAGACTTTGAGAATCGAAAACTGAATCTCGGACAGCTCTGCTACTCTCGGCAAGTTTCCATCTCCTCGAGCGCTGGTCTTGTGTCTTTCAAGGGTCGTGCCGAGGGCTAACAAACACAAGAAATGGTTCTGGGCTGCACTCCTTCCTTTTGGTTGGTTGGTTTCGAAAGCAACCACATCCTTCATCACATCCTGCAAGATGATCTTGTCTGATGGGTTCTGCTCATTGTGATACCTCAATGCATGTCCTAGGTGCCTCATCTGGATTTCAATCATGTTCTTCATTGCCGTCAAATAGCTATCATTGTCAGATGGAGACTTCGGATTCACCTTGGTCAACTCGTCCATGACTTTGAAGTACTCGGCGGTCCTTGTCACAGCTAACCATGATGTGGCACTCGGATCTGTGTTGAATGATGGTGTTCCTCGATAAATTTGTTTCATGCTTCGGATCTTCGCCTCAGTTTCTGCTGCAGTGGCTTGATCATCAAAAGGTTCGGGAAAATGTCCTTTGGACAACACGATCCAGAGCTCATCAAGTCTGTCATAGATCTCTTTGTCCATGAAGCGTCCCACAGTTGCGTCATCATATGGGCATCTGCTTGCGAAGACCTTCACGAATCTCGACCCTTTTGACAAAAACTCCCATCCTGAGCACCCCTTCTCGATGTCCTGCGCTCTTTGCAACAACTTGTAGGCTACCTCCAGGGCTTGCGCAGTGGCTTCACTGGTGTGTCTGGAGTTCGCAAAGTATGCTGAGTAGACAACTGCAGGCGGCATACCAAACCTAATCCATTGGTTGGCTGTGTCTTCATCTGAGATCAGTCGAAAATTCGAACCTCGGGTGTCTCGGAATGGTGATGGAGTCTTGGCTGCAATGGTTCCTTCAGACAATCCCTTCAGCACTCGTAATGCAACGGTGATTCGGCTTCCGGAAAATTGTCCTACTGAGTTCAGATCATGGGTTTCGGCCATCCCGCTTTGTACAGAATAAAGTCGCACGGACCGTAGGTCTCGTGACAACTGTTCGAGCAGCGAAAATAGTTGTACGAACCGTAGGTCTCGTAACAACCAGTCGGAGTCGAATTCAGAAAGCAGTCGACACGAAAATGAAAAGTGCCACGATGAAAGAACCGAAGTTGATGTCAATCTCGAAAAGCACCAGTGCAGTAGCGATCGCTCGAACGAAAGGTCAATGGCGTCGAGCTCTCGAGTAGCACAAACGGATGTTGCCACCGACTTGATTGGGTGACTGCGGACATTCTCGGAATCACGAGACATTTCAGCTTTCAATTTGTCATCGCATGCAAACGGCTTCCAACGTTTCATCACTCTGACGTTCACAAATGGACTATTCCTGATTACATGATCGTTAATTCCATTCATGATTATCTTGGCTATCCACTTTGTGTAAACTTGAGTAATGCGAGTTTCCCTACCGGCGCACTCTGCATGGTCATGGCGGCGATCACATCTTCTATGAAGCTTTGGAAAAGACACCCCCCATGTGACAATCTTCCAAGGTTTCTTGATTGGTTTGGGAGTTTCTTGGAACTGTGATTTCAAGCCATACATGCATCCATCAAATTTGTGTTCATGAGATACGGTTCCTTCCACAAGATCAGTCATTCTACGGTCCTTCCAGTAATCACAACCTCTAGGCAATTCAAGCAAGGCTGGTGATCCCATGTTGATAAGTTCACTTAGCACTGATGCAAACACTTCCCACATCGCCCAGAAGATCTGCTTCTTTGCTTCGATGAGTTGTGTTGTTGCTTCGCTCACCCATCGGTTGATTCGGTTCCATGGTGAACCTCCTGTACATGGACCTGCAAAGAACATTGAATCAAGTTTGGTCCGAAGGCATCGCCTTGCTTTACTGATTCCGTACGGAGAGAGCATGTCGTCATCTTCAGTGATTGGCACGACATGAAACTTCATTTCGTCCTTCATTTTGTTCTGCAAGAACGTAAACCAGTTTCTCTCTTCCGAACATAACAAGACGAAGCATGGGACTGCTTGAGGAACTTCGATCAAATTGATTGCAAGGGAAAACTTCGCATATTTTGATGTCATCAAGTCACAAGGTGATTTGGAAAATTGAAATTCCAAAGTTCTGTTTTTCTTTTCTCTCCAAAGGATTACCGACACTTTGGGATGGTCAACCTCATGTTTGCCTACTTCAATGTGATATTGATAGGGGACAAAAACATCAGTGATGGGAATAGTTCTCACGTCATTGCAATTGGTGCATAGCGTGATTACTCCCTGACTCACCTTACAGTTCTTACCTCCATCGATCACTTCAGCATTGGCGAGCACCTTAAATGTCGATTTTCCAGTCCAAAATTCATTCAACTTGTTTGTTGATTCATGATTGTCGCCCTTGAATCTCCATATGTCTTTGATCACTCGAGTATTAGTTTTGAACTTTTGTTCAGTTTCCCTCTCATCACATATGATCCTAGGGTCACAAGGACAGTCTTCGCAATCCTGTGGTACAAAGTTTTGCCTTCTTGGCGTTTTGTGAATTCGGATCAATGTCTCTTTCCCATCCCACTGCCAATGATCTTCATTTTTCTTACCTAACACTTGGGATTTTCGGGTGGATTTTACAAACGGAATGTTATCATTGATGTCCAATTCCGGATGCGTATGACATAGGCCAGGTGTTGAAGTGGACTGTGGGTGCCCCTTTTCACTGTGCGAATGCCATCCTTCACCCTCACCCTCACTCCCCCCATGAACAAGGCGCATAAGCGTATTGATCACACGTGTGGCTGGCTGAAGGCACTGGTGAATGGATTTCGGGTGTTGAGACGGTGATGTCTGTGCATCTAAAAACAAGGCATCAACCGAGAACATCAGCATTGGTGAATCGGTCAGATGCTGTACACGGTCATGTTGTGTTGACGCACACGAGTCACGTAGTGAGCTCGAGTGGGCAGGCGGGGCATGCACGTGCTTTGACGACATCACCCGGTGGGTTGAGGTCGTTGAAACGGATTGTGAAACAGTGTCCGGGATCAACGGCTGCTTGTTAGGCGAATGGTACTGAAAACACGCTCGTTCAACCCACTTATCAAATCTGATAGCCTGCTCTGGTGGAGATGCACGGTGTTCGACCTTTGTCCACGTACCATTGAGAAGAACCCATGTGGATCTCAATACGTCTGGCGGCACGATCAAGCCTGGTGGCCTAGGACGATAAAACACCGGTTGCTTGACGACAAAAATGGGATCCATACCTGGCAAGTATTGTAGCTTCTCTTTACTAGTCAAACCCTTCCTATACACTTCCTTTGGCAAAATAGGGGTTTCCGTGTATGGGGAAGTTTGGGATGTCCTCAGTTTTGGATTGGAAGACTTGGCGAGTAGTCATATCGACATCGGTGCTTGACTGCAACATGTCCAATACTTCTTTGCTCTGCAAGTCCTGAGGTTCCAACAAGTTGATTAGCATACAAGCTTTCTTCCATGCCATGGGATTCTTGAACCCTTTAGTATGGATATCGGCTGCCATTTTGGCTGTAATTTCATAGATCAATACGAAATGATCCTTTTGGAAATGTTCATGCATGGAGGCAATGGAAATACCATGTGTGCGCTCCAAATGACGCATGGTTGGATTCCGTCCTGATCTGACAACACCAATCATACCTTGATTATCGTCATGAAACAGGAGTTGAGGAAAAACTTTGGCTAAGACTTTCCACAGACTTAATGCGGGGATTCCTAGAGTCCTAAGTGCAGTATCTGCAGCCACAATTTCAGCTTCGGGGGTAGAATGACTAACACACCCTTGTCGCTTACTTCCACCAGCAAGTGGGAATCTTGTGAACTTACCTTGGACTTGTAAGTGCGATCCTGAAGTTGATCTCAAGGATTGGGCACATCCAGCGAAATCCGCATCTGCAAATAGTCCTAATGATAAATCTTCAATTTTGTCTCCGACCCATCCTCTCATTTTGAGGGACAATGTGGAATTAACATAACACATTAGGTGATGAAGACGGGCGTCATCATCCTTTGTCCATTTAGTCACATTACGTGCTAATGCATTGATGGATCTCAACAGGTCAAACCGCGCAATGCGGGCTGCATAGAGCAGCTTCATAAGCACACTAGCTGCATGCGGAGCTAGATTCCCACGGCTCAGCGTCTCACTGTCTTGGCCAGGACGTGAGTTGCCAGTCTCGGAGAGAGCAGGCATATCTGGATCGAAGGAATGTGCACACCAAGGACACTCAACTTTGCGTTTTCCATCGGAAGGAGCTCGATACGGGCTGCTTTTCGTTTCCTCTGGAAGGCTTGGAGTTGATACCTTTTTCAATTTTGTGTCCTTACCAATGATGTCAAGATACTTTTCCACCGATAACTTTAACAATCCTTCCATGTTATAAGTTATGGTCTTGACTTTCTTACCATTATGCAATTGGGTTTCACCTTGGGATAAAACACATCCTAAGTAAAGTCCCAAGTCGGTTTCGGGTTCAATGCGCAGAACAGTTCGCAGCATTTCCCAACCTTTGGCCAGATTTTCGGAGGGCCCAGCAAGCTTAAGGTCATCTACATAGATTACCAACAGCAATTTGAGCTCATCATGAAAATACATAGAAGGCCATTCCTCTCCAATGGGCTTAAAACAAATTTCTTGAACTTTCTTGTCACAATGTTGTTCCCACATCGTGCCTGAATCAGGGTGTCCATACAGGGCTTTGTCGAGTCTTACGACAGGGCGACGGAACTTCCAATACTGTATCTCCGGAGGCCATGCATCGGTGGGTAACTCCACCCAACACAAAGGTCCCTTCAACTTAGCCTGGATGTAAGCCTGAATCGCATCTGCCAACTTGACGGAGTGCCCAGGAAGACATCCGTAAAAATCTGCCCATCGTGAGGCTTCGAAGGAAGCAGGGGAATTTCGCAAGTCTTGGAAGAATGCTGCCTCCCAATGCTGATTCTTCACCTGATTTCCTAGCAGAACGCCTCTTCCCTTGAATTTTCGTCCAGGATTATCTTCTGACAGCTGGTAATTCTTTTCCACGCATATGCCATGGACCCTGGCCATATGTACTTCCTTTTTGTTCTTCTTGGCCTCTGCAACAACATCGTCGTATTCACGAACCATTGTAAAGTCGAATACCTCTTGGTCGTGAAGGCCTTTCCACTCCTTGAGCATTGCCTCTTTGGCCTTTGGGTTAGACTCAATCTCAGCTCTGCCCACAGGTCGTGAAACCATTGCGTTGAAAAGTTTGCTTCCACCCCGAGGCCGTCTGATGAAGGAGGGGGGAGTGGAAGTCCCCAGTATATCTATGGTCCACCTTGCGATTCCTCGGCCCTTCGCTCCTCTATTGTTGCAGCCCCTCACCCCTGGGGCCGTCACCCGGCCTCTGTGGTCCATTGTCTCTTATCCACTGACAACCCCTGGCGTCGCTAATCCTACTAACTGTCGGGATGAACGCTGTGCTAACAGGTAGGGGCTTAGCTTTTTACGTGGGGTCCTTCTAGTCACAAGTCTCCAATATCCTCCCCCCTACCCGTCTGTCCTCTGCTCTACCAGCCACGCCGTCTCGGCGGGTGTCAATTCTCTTTGTCCCCCCTTCATGACATCCTGTCCCTAGGACCCGTTTCCGCAGTGCCCCTGGATCGGCGCTAGTTCTTCCCCTACCGGTTCTTCTGGCCTGTTTTGTTCAACTTCTCGTTTTTTCCTTTCTTGTTCGTTTTGTTATCTTTTTTTGATTTTGATGCAGAAGTACACGGCATAGTTGGGAATGGAATGTATTCATCATCATCAGTGGCTATGTTCTTCACGTTCTTGACGTTCACACATTTGCCATTTTTGATCATTGTCGACTCTCCTGGCGTAGCCATGGAAAACCTCGAAATCTCACCTGACAATGTGCTCCAAACTTCACCACTCCACGATGCTTTTGGGCCACGTCCTTTCTCGACCTCCGACCATTCATCCCATTCAGTGAGATATTCCTCGTCGTCCGGGACGTCAGTAGAAGCATCGGAACATGGACTAGCATCAGCATTCCTCTTCACTTTTCGACAATCAATGTATCGTCTTCCATGTACATCGTCATCATCGACTATGTCGTACAAATCAAGATACGTACTTGTACATGTGATAGGTAAGGTAACTTTGTTCTTCACAACTTCACCAACACCTGCATCGGATTTCTTTGACTTTGAATGAGAGTCATCCTTCTTACTTTCATCACCACCTTCATCGTCCTTGGACTTTGGCTCGTCCTTGTCTTTCTTTGAATCTTTCTTCTCCTTCTTCGTTGCTTTCTTCTTCTTTTCTTCGACCAATCTTTTGGCTTTGTCATCGGCCTCTTTCTTCTCCAACTTCTTCTTCTCGGCTTTGAGGATGGTATTTCGGTCAGACTGAGAGAGTTTACGCCATTCTTCAGGAGAATAGGTCCCTTTGGGACGTAATGACGTTCTGAACATTCGTCTACTGTCATCTCCAATCTTGTATGGGTAACCCTTGACGTTCAACTTGACCTTCTCACCATCGTCATTGAGGTATATCTTCCCATCTCCGGCTTTGCCCTTCTTCCAATGATCTGGTTGGGCGTCGATCAATTCCTGGAGAGTCATCTCTTCTGGATCTTTGTCTTTGTCGAAGATATCCTCGGAGTCGTCAAGAGGTTTCTTTGAAACTTTTCCACCACTTGGTCCAGGTCCACCGTCGTCTCCGTCATCAAGTTCATCATCATCCTCATCTTGGTCATGTTCTTCGTCATCTCCATGAGGCACTTTGGAGGGATCGCCATCGAGGATTTCTCTTTCTTTCATTCCTTCCAATGTGGTGTTCACCCTCTCATATTCTTGCTTGCACGGAAATGTCAATGGAGTGACCATCTCGACCTTTTCAGTCAAATGAGGTTTGAGAAGACGGTGTTCAGGTTTGCTAGCATCGTCACCAAGATTCTGATGTACGAATTCACTCAGAGGCCATACTTTGTATTGTCTTGACCAATGCATCCCTGGACCAATGTGATACCCTGCAAACACTCCAGGAATCGAGTCAGGCCCGAACTTATGAAGTTGTCCTGCTTCTCTGGTCTTCGGAGGCTTGTAGTTCACACGAGCACCATAGGGAATGAGTTTGCCAGCAAATTCAGATCCATGTAGTTTGCACCAAGCGCTCAATTCATCATCGTTGGGTTCCACGTTGAGTAGATGACATACACAAAGGATTGCTGTTCTCCAGAAACAAGGTGGTAATCCAGCTTCCAAAAGACATGTAGAAGTAGCTGTGAGAATAAATTGGTTCGTCCTTTCGGCAATTGAGTTGGTTTGAGGTCTTCCAGGCAATGAATGATCAATTGGTATCTTCATCTCATTCATGGCTTCAATGAATTGAGGAGCATGATCAGAGTAAGCCTGTCTGACCTTCTTGGCACCGATGAACTGTTTCACTGCTCTAACTACATCATCTTTGGTCATTCGATCAGATGGATAAGCACCAATGATTCCTGTATAACAGTCTCTGACAACCAACACTTCCTTCTCGAGGACCAACACGTCATCATGGACTTTGGATGTGTCCACCGCATCGAAGGTAATGAGGTCGCCAAACTTCTTGAGTTCCCTCTTGTATGCACCACGACGAGTCTTGAAATGTTTCATCTTTGCTCGAATGCATGAGTCGCAATATGGATTCTTGTATCTGTGGGTCAACTTGTGATTCAAGCTATTAGCTTCTCTCTTGAGTGTTCCTCTTTTGGCTACCCTGGATTCACCTTCGACAACATCGATCTCGATGTCGTCTTCATCATCTTCAGCGGCATCTTCAGGAGCACCATGACCGTCATCTTCAAGGTCAGTATCGTCCCCAGGAGGATCGCCAAGCGGGGTTCCTGGTTCGTACTCGCCGCCCTCAGGTGGTTCCTCTTCTTCTTCTCCAGGAGTTGCCAAATGTTTCTGCCGGTTCATTGCTCTTTTCTTCTTCTTCACCTTGAGCTTCTTGACATATCGGGAACAGTTGTGGTCCTCAGTCGATGTCTCAAGACCACTTTCTCCATCGAGATGTACTCTTCGTGAGGGTTGACCAACATCATCAATGTCGTTGAAGTCGTTGAATCCGACTTGAGAATGTATCAGTAGGTCATGGATCTTTGATGCATGATGACATTCATGAGGAGTGCATTCGTATGTCCCAAGATCAACGTAGGGTATGTTGTCATGGATTGTCAAATCGATGCGTTCTCCATTCTTCGTAATCATGAAAGGCATTTGACCAGAAGGCCATACAAAGGAGTATCCTTCTTCCATGCATCGTTTCCCAAGAGACATCACGGACGGAGTGTCGTCCAGTACGTAGGCATGAGAGGTCACATCAAAGGTTCCCAGGTCAATCTCTGCTTCCGTCTGAGTAGCAGTTGAACCGTTGGCTGTGTGGAACATGATAGGATCACAAGTTCGTTGCTTCAAGTTCATCCTCGCGGCTTTCCTTGCAGAAATCAGATCGTGTCCGCTGCCAGAATCCAGGATGAATCTACGATCTTTGGCTTGCACTGGTAGTGAAATGCACATTATGCTCTTGGACTTCATGAGGGGGTTTCCAACTTCGTGTTCAACAAGCTCTTCGATAAAAGTCAAGTCATCACGATCATTGTCCAGCTTGATCAACATGTCGAACTTGGGGCCAATAATGATTCTAACTTCATCAACAAAACGATGGAGTCCACATCTGTCCATGATGATAGCTTTGGCCCTTGCTCTGACTGAACCGAGGGTGTTGTCGGACTTGGACTGATCGTCAGTCAAATCATCGACTTTCCAGAAGACATATTGCTTGTTGGGGTCACGATACATACGTTTGGGTAGTCCCTCCTGGTAGTCCTCAATGGCGATCTCGTGCACTTCAGGTTCCAGATCAAATGAGATCCTGCGATCATCAGAAGACTTCTTCGCGCTGGCTATCCTCGGTGAGGTATAATCCGTAGAATCTTCATTGTCGCTATCAAAGAAGGAATCAATGGTAATGGGAGTCGCTTTCTTCTTTGGTGTTTTCTTGCTGGTTCTTTCTGAAGATGCTGAAGGCGATTGATCTGCATGCAGGAATTTACATTTGCTCCCGAACGTGCAGGTACCCTTTTGCCAATTCCAACATATCTTCTTCTTGGGTCCAGCTGAAGATGAACTTCCTCTACCTTTCCCTCTTGATGAATCTCGACTTCCGCTTCTGCCTTTCTTACCTTTCATCTTGGCATCATAGACCTTCTGAGAATGACTGTAGAGACATTTGTCACCTTTGTTGCATCCTCCTTTATTGAAGAAGTAGTTACAGAAAATCTTCTTCTTGTCAACGGGTGAAGATGATCTTCCCTTCCCACCTTTGCCTTTCTTGTTGTTCTTGTCGGCATGAGACTTCGGAGAAGGTGTTGGAAGTACTGATGCAGCTTCACTCTTCGCTTTCGCCTTAGGCCGTTTGGGAGGATCACCTGTAGACGATGCAGCTGCTTCATTCTCCTTCTTGGTCTTGACGGGAGCAGCAGGTTTGTCGGCATCTTCCAGGGCAGGTGTCGTCTTGGTAGAGGACAATGACAGTTTCACTGCACGTTCTCTATCCTTCAACAGTCGTTCTTGCTTTCCTCTTGCTATGTATCCTTTGATCATACCAGTTAGGTAAACATAGGTCTTTTCCGGATGCCCTTCATCAAAGGTTTTGTATCGGTTGATATCAAAAGCCATAAGCTTTGAATGTTCAATCTTCCGGAACAATGTGTCACGCAGGGAATTGTTGGAAGGCAGATCATCATGTTTCATATTGTATACGATGTCAAGCCACTTGTTGTAAAAGGCCTCAAGTTGGTCATCTCCATAGTAGTTGAACATATACAAATGATGGGCATTGTAGAGAACTTCAGTGTGGTCAGGTGACTTGAAGCTAATCAGTATCATTGCAAATAGTTCTCGTCCCTTGATGAAGTCCCCACTTCTCCCATACAATTGGTTCTTCATGGACATGTCATACTTCACTTGCATGGACTTGTCCCCAGCATTGTCAATGACTTTCCTCAAGGCATTGGAGAGCTTGGCATCAATGGATTGGAATCTCACATCGGGTGCTTTGGCCAGAGTTTCCAAGTCAGGTTGATCTGCAAGACACGGAGCTAGCCATGCTTTCCAATCTTCATAGTTTCGATCTCCACTTGCAACACAAACTTCATGAACGACACTTCCCTTCCAGGATGAAAGTTCAGTGGTCTTAGGCCAGGGCTGGAGGCTGATCTTTTCGGCTTCTCTTAGAGATACGGATGACTTGGATCTATCCCTTTCAAGGTTCTCCAACTCCTTGACATTGGTGTTGTACTCGTTCCTGAGCTTTTCGAAGGCTTCAGCTTCTGCTCGGTACTCCTGCTCTTCGTCATTGGCACGATCTTCAGCTTGAGAGAAATTGTCCTTGTAGTAATCTTTCCGATCTTCCATCTTCTTCAACTCATCTTGAAGATTTCGAACTTCATTGTTCTTCTCTTGCTTCATCTCGTCCAACTCTGCTATCAGTTTGGCACACTTCTCTTCACATTCATTCCGAGGCATAGCATTACTGGGGTACCCATGTAATGTAGTCGGTCTATTCATTGATGAAGAAGAATGAGCTTGGTTTTCCAACTTCAGGGCAGCAATGGTGCTCGACATCTCTTCTACCTCGGCGAAACGCTCATTGGCCAATTGATGCATCTCGGTCAAGTGGCTTTCAGGAATGGAATAGTCAGTCGCACCTTTAATCACGAGTCTTCTGTCGTTCAGCATCTTGATGGACTTACCTGCATCCCTGTGAGCACGCTCAAGAGAATCCTTTTGGGCTTCAAGTTCAGTATGAAGGCGAGCAATAGCTGTGTCCCTGTCATTGATTTCATTGTGCAAACTGTCGAACAAGTTACTCGTCACATTCGGATTGTTGCTCATGTGATCGATCTTGTTCAGAGCATCTTGATATTTCTTACCAGTTTCATCAAAGTTTCGCTGGAAGACTTTGAGCAGGTCCTCAGTGTCAATGAGTTCAGTTCTGTTTTGCAAGTACAACTTGTCAACTTCAGCCTTGGATTCCTTCAAACTGTCACGCTCTCGCACGGCTTGCATATACATCTCGTATAGAGGTCCTCCATGCGGTGATCTGCTTGGTGAAGATCTTCTGGCTTGTTGACAGGAAAGTTCATGATACTGATTCTTCGATTCAGTCAGTTGTTGTTGCATTCGATCTAAAAGACTTTGTTTCATGTGTAGTTCAGAACGTAGTCCCATTATCCTCATGTCCCGCATGCCGCCTGATTCAGCTAGAGATTCTTCAGAAACCTTGTTCTCAGAAATTGCCAGTCGAGATTGTAGGTTCTCATTTTGAATCATCTGTAATCGAAGTTGTGACTCTTCCAAAGCTAAATGATGTTCACATTCTGCATAACGGTCATGTTCAGATCTTATGTTACTACGGAACTCCTTCATGATCTCGTCCCTCTTCATGTCAGCAGCATCGAGCTCAGTTTCCAGTCGTCTAACGTTCATGGCCATGGTGTGCTTCATTGTCTGGTTTTGATTGGCAACCTCGAGCATCTCGATCTGTAAAGCACATGTCTGGTCACTGGCGTAGCCGACCGCTAGAGCTTCTTGCTTGGCATTCATCTCTGCGCTTTCCAGTTCCAGTCTGAGTTGATTGATGTGAGCATTCGCATCGGCGCCCACATGTACCATGATTGCGCTCGCTTGTCCCATTTGTTCATCGAATTCCGAACGTAGTCGTGAATATTTGAATTCCAAATGAGATGCAGCTTCATTCGACATAGTCTGATACCTTTCCAACTCTTCGATCCTGTAGGTCGCACCTTCATCTTCTTGTTGTGCAGCCTGTAACTCGAAGTTCAGCATCTGGAGTTGTTCGGTCATCGACATCATCTCTTGATGAGTGGTGCTTTCCAGGAAATTAAATTGTTGATAGGCATATGCTGTCGTCTCACTCAATCTTGCCTGAAGTACGGATTCTTCTTCAGTGGCCCTTTCCAGTGATGTTTTGTACTCAGCTAATTCACTCTGATAGGCAGTGAAGATGTCGCTACCACTTGACGGGGCGTTCACTTGCTGATAAGATCCTGTCCCTGATGGTGTAGCGTCCTGAATCGGTGAAGGCGGATTCGACGACGTAGTCTTTGCCTTAGTCCTTGGAGTCATCGGAGGCGACAATTGTCGTGCAGATGATCTTCTCTTTCCAGGTGTGCTGTCCCTATCTTCAATTGCTTGCATTGTCGAAATTTGTCTCCCTCTAGGAGCAACCAGAGATTGTCTGGGTTGGCTCGTTCTCAGTTCTGAGGCATCGCTTCCACCAGTGTCGATACTCTGTGAAGAATTTGACTGCGTGCCGGCAGCTGGTGCAACGGCATGTCCAGAGAAAGAAAATGCATTATCGCTGCTATCCTGCTCAGTCATCTGTAAGGCCCGCGGCTACCCGCTCGTAGGCTCCGTAGGAGTCCTACGGCTGATAACCTGCGAATCGGGGATTGCCTGTCCGATTATGTCCTGGTAGTTAGTGTTGAAGTGATTGCTCCAGTGATGACGTTACGCGGGCAGCAGCTTCCGCATAGCTGTTCTTTACTCCAGTGCTGCAGTGGGTCTTGAGCCAAAGAGGCCAGTTTGAAGTGCCCCTTTGGTGCTGGATCCTAGAGTGTCTAATTGTGATAATATACAATGGTCCGTAGCCTACACTCTATTCGCATGTATGTATGTATGTATGTATGTATGTATGTATGGATGTATGGATGGATGGATGGATGGATGTATGGATGTATGGATGTATGGATGTATGGATGTATGGATGTATGGATGTATGCATGTATGCATGTATGCATGTATGCATGTATGCATGTATGCATGTATGCATGTATGCATGCATGCATGCATGTATGTATATATGTATGATTATGTATGTATGTAGATATGTATGTATGTATGTAGATATGTAGATATGTAGATACGTAGATATGTAGATATATGTGTGTGTGTGGAACATCCCCGAGTCCCAAGTAAAGATTTACTGTGGTCCGTTCCTCTATGGATCTTCCGAGCTAAGACCCTCCCGGGCTTAAATAGGTGAAATGACATTTCCCGAAACGCCGAAACTGGGGACGCCCCCCTATATAAGTAAGAAAACACATATGGCAGAATCAACTTCGCTATTTGTATTTCTTAAAAAAATACGAGTCGATGACATCCTTAGTGGCTCTTTACACAACACCATTTCCAACTTCTTCCAACCAGATTGACTGGAGGCTGCTTTCCCTCACAGCCACTTCACACGGCCGGTCTTCATGACTTCAGCTGCACTTCGGCGCAAAAAGGGAACGGCAGGTCGAGCGAATTGAACCGCCTGCTGCTGTGGCCCTCTTTGCAAACACGAGGATGGCTTAGAACCTTGACATCAAAATGTGCATGTATCATACCATAGGTACCGTAATGACCCATAGCCATATCTGTCATCTTATTCTTGTTCTTTTGCTGGTCAATGACCCAATGTTTTTGATGTCAACATGGTCCACCAGTGTTGGTGAACCATCTGGCAATTCACCGTTTTGATAGCTACAAATCAGGAATGTAACAAATTACCATAGGTCATCCCATTCATATTAAAATCCCAATTCTTAATGATTAAATCACCATGTTTGATGGGAGAGGGTACACATCCCCTCCCAATCGCTGATCCCAGAGGAAGTTGCCTGGCTCTTACGCCATTTCTGGCATTTCTTCCCGGAGTTGCCGCATGAGCTGCTTGTACTTGCCTTGGAACGGATGCTTGTTGGCTGGTATCAAAATAATGTATAGAAATAGCATGAACTATTCATTATTTCTATATAGCTGAATATAGTTCATTACTATTAACAATATTATTCATATTCATTACTATTCATGAACACATTATATATAGCTGTATCATGATATATCTACCTAAAGATGGTGATTCTGAGGACTTTGGGATTTACATTCATACTTCAGAATTGATCCGAGCCCCGAGACCCTGAGACACTCAAATAAACCATCAGAATGATGCAGACTTGCATGGAAATTGCCATTTTTTGTCATATATAATCACCATTTATAGATTAGTTTCCCATTAAGCCACCAATTTTTGATAATCTTTCGGGGATGTTGTATATGTTTGCTTACCAGAGGGTAATCAGTGGAAACGAGAGGTCACCAACCCCAGGGTTTCGCTTCTCGCTGCCATGCCACTGCTGATCTCCTGCAATCGCTCTTGGCCTTTGGCCTTCTCCTGGTACGCCACGTTTTTGATATCCCCAATGGTTTAAAACAAACAACAACAAAAACAATATCCTTGATTCATAAATAGTATTTGCTGGGTGATTCAATATCATATCCTTGATAGTTTCTTTATGCCAAGGATGTTGAATTATGTTGAATTAGTTAACCTGATGGTTAAAAACAACAGGAGTCAAAATATGTCGCAGGCAAAGCTCCAGAAATACCTAAAACAATGCCTATTTCCAGTACATTCTGGAGTACATGTGTTTCTCTCAAAATGATCCAGCGGATCCCGTCCCCCCTTCTTGTTGGGTAAACCTCGCCTCGTGAGTGTAAAAATACGAACATTCTCCCAATTTTGCCGGTGAAACTGTCAAATGCTCCCATTTTTCCAAGGTGCACATGGCCTAAACAGCCTAAACATCCCTAAAAGTCCATGAGATGTCGAACTCCAAGGTACCTGTTGAGAGATTCTTGGTGTTTGAAAGTTCATTTTTTTTTCATTATCTGCTGAAGAATCCAGCAGAATATCCACAAGCAATGGACCAAATCTCCCCGCCTCAGCATATTTGGCTGCGGTCTTCTGGTCGCCGGCATCCAGGGCATCTCCCTCCGCTGTCATGGCATCTGAGATGGCCGTGAGCCTGAGAGGAGCCGGTGGAGGTTGCCAGCTGTGGTTGCCAGCTGTTGGGGAAAAACATGGGGACATTTTCTGAGTTTATCTGGTTGGTGGTTTCAACCCCTCTGAAAAATATTAGTCAGTTGGGATGATTATTCCCACTATATGGAAAAATAAAAATGTTCCCAAACCACCAACCAGTTATTTATGATTTATGAGGTGTATCATTTTTTGGCATTCATTTGGAGTTGTCTTGTGTTTTTTTTTAATGGTTGCTTACCATTTTCTACGGCAATCTAACATGGCAATGAAAAATCTTGTGATATATGTTAAAAGAACTGGTTGAAACAAAGCATTTTCCGTTGCCATGTTTGAGCATTGGAACCGCATCTATTATCTGCCTAGCACTTTGATGCAATTTGAAAGACAGAAATTGATGTAATGACTAGTGGAGATCCAACAATCAATGATATAGCACTGGAGATTGCTGGAGGTTGGTTTCAGAATTTACTTTTGCCTGGTTGAGACTACAAAGATATAATATGATATAATTATCTGCAACATGTACATGTTCTAACTTTCTTCATGAGGAAACCAGCTGGTATGAACTGTGATCTTTGCTGGTTTCGGTGATCACGTGATGCCCAGCGGCACAGGGTTGGATTCCTCCAGCTGTGAGGTGAAGGTATTCACCATATTGCCATAGTACCTGTCAGCTCGTGACTCCGGATGAACTCGGATGAATCCGATGATCATTTGGCAGTGTGTCAAAACCCTGGTACCCCTTCTGTTCACATCAAAATAGCTGGGATTTATGGATGTTCATCCCCCTAAAAATAGTATGAAAATAGGTATTGATCCATACCCATTTGGATCATCTCAAGATTGCAGAGGTGCTTTCCCCCAGCTGATATCATCCGATTGTCTCCCAGCTCTGATTTCTGGAACCCCCCCAACATCTCCATCCATCCTGCAAAGGTCAAAAACCCATCAAACACCATCGGAAGTCTCCGAAATCACCATCCGGCCTTGCCAGGTCCATCTTCCCAGCTGCTTCTGCTTCACCTCTGGCCTTTGTGGCCTTGGACACCTGGTGACAGCCCCCCTGGGGATGCTGGGATGATTCCCACATGTTCCCACCACAGCCGGCCTCAATGGAGAGGAAGAGCGTCAGGAAGTTGCGGATGCCGAAACCACCTGGATCCGGAAAGAGCTGGACATGGGGAACGGATGGTAACGGCGGTAACGGGTACTAACCCGGAAAAAAAAAACGCTGGGGGATTCGGACAGCGCACGGGGTTTTACATCGTAATAGTTAGTAATGTTGGTAGTTGTGCACGTAAGCTCATCCCTCCATTCCTGAAACACGGAAAATCGCATGTAGCCTTTGACTCAAAACCTATGATGTTCCACGTAGCCATTTGGGACGGAACCAAAGGAAAATGTGGGCTGCACAGTTCCTAAAATCTCCGAAGTAATTTCACCGTAAAAACAAGCCAAACAAAGGAACCGATGGATGAACTTGGACTCCACCTGAATTTTGAATCCAAACTTAAACTGTGAACCGAGAGGCCGCAGCCAGCTTTGATGGCCTTTGGCTTCCCAGTGGCCTCAGGGACCCCAAAAATCTTTGTATTTGACTCGCCCCCAAACCAACATCAAACTGGCTTGAAATGGTTCGATCTATAATTATAACAACTGTTTTCTCTAGCAGGGTACACTTCTTGGCTTGGGCATGCTTGGACCCCCAAGTTTGAGAATCACTGTGAATGACGCCAACCCATTGTTGGCGCGCGTCAGCAGAGCTAAGTCACTGGATCATTCCGCTCAGAGCAGACGCGCCTCAGGTGGAAAGGGTGAGACAGGGAATATCTTGGAATCTTGGGATATGGATTTAAGATGAATTAAACGTAAGCAGTTGGCGGTCTCAACTGCTCTAGAAAATACCACAAGGCTGACCCATTGATATCCATTGATGCTCGTGTCTTGTATTGACCTCCGTGCCATTCACTGGTGCAAACTTGATACCACAACATACCAAAACACACAAATAATCAAGCGAACCATACAAATGCATCAGACAAATGTGCTGAGAATCGATGGAAACGGCGAGTGATATCAGTCGTTTCCAATGTTTCCAATGCCTCTAAGTCCAAAGAACATCAAAGAACAAATGTGATTCTTGTAATCCCAAATGTATATCAAATTATATCAATATATTGGGTAGTGTAATCCCCAATCATCAACCAACCCGAGTTTTCCCCTTCCCAAAAATCGCTGAAAATCAGCCCTTTTGAAGGGCACCAAGGCGCTGGATAAACTCCAGGAAGGGCGCCTCCTCCCCTGCTTGCCGCTGCAGGATGCTGCTGGTGAAGATCTGAAGCAACAGGTCCTCCCCCTGGACCTCAGCGCCACGGCAGATGGGATAGAAACGGATCATGAAAGCAAGAAATATTAACCAACAATGGTTGAGTACGGATGTTATTATGGTTACCATAAATATGTGTTTACCAGTTTGCCAAATGCGATTATGAGTTTATGTTAGTTGATGTTTTTCCTTTTGAATTATTTCTTTGGTAGGAAACCGTGGCTTTTAGGCCCTAAGTATAGGAGTTTCCTGTAAGCTACACCAATTCTCGGAGAGGTGGGTGGAGATGGGCGGAGATGGGTGAAGGATTTTCAGAGATATGATATGATGATGTGATACCATTCCAACAATTCGAATTAACCCAGCAACATCCAGCAACAAGATTTGGGTCATTCCTCTTCATAGTCTGCATCATCGGCTAACCCTTAGGGTCAGATGCAAGAGCTGCCCAGCCACATCGACCAAGACATTGTTTCTCACAATGCGCAGGTAAGTCTCCTGGCGTGTTGACTGGCATCTAGTGACAACTTGCCTGATATATACACACATATACATTATATATATAGAGAGAGATAGAGATAAAGAGCAAACAATGGCATACCCATGGCCAACCTTCATATATGTAGTGCAAGTGCATTCTCTCACTGATTGGCAAGTTGGGACATACACAGCAAGTGCTCAACCCATCCCAAAGCTAGGCTGGCCAATACATGCCATGAACCCCTCACTCCTCGCTCACGTGCTCTCGCAACAAGGCATACAGGTTACCATATCGAGCCCGCAAGACGTGGTCCAGCAGCCCCTAGCAGCTTGAGACGGTGACCCATTGGGCACAAGGGGGTAATAACATCTAATTACGTCGCAAAGGATATAGTTTCACGAAACAGCCACATCTGTTGAGAGGAGTTTTAGATAGTTTAGCGCGCTCCTCTACTTGAACTGACATGAATATCCATGCCCAAAAACAAGGAGGCGGCACCACTTGCATTTCTTGTGGAATTGTGGGCAACCACGGTTTGGAGTTTGGAAGCCAGAAATATTTGGTTGCATTGGTTGCATGGTTGTATGCCTATTGCGGCTGGTTGATGCTACTTTGAACTTGGTCTCTCGAGTTTCCATGCTTCCCCTGGTAGCATTGCATCCTTTCCCCTTTGGAGAGCCAGCCGCACCCAGCGTGTCAGCTCCGCCCGCCGCACCTTGTTCTCTGCTGGCAATGCTGCCTGAATCTTCTCCTTTGAAGCCTGACGTCAGGAGTGACTTGGAACATCCTGGAAGAGGTTTCAAACTCCAGGAATGTCTGGATATCGTGGTGGTTTTACCATGTCAAATGGGGGCTACACCTGGAAGAATGCTGGATAAACGGAAGATGATTTTGATATGAATGTCGGGTGTATTATTTCCGGCAAACTTAAGCACGTGCCCTGAGCCTCCGATTGGACATGGTTTATACAACCTGGTTTATTATTGGGTTTAGGATATTTCTTCGGCAAGATGATGTTCTGATACCCCGACTCTTACTGTCAAAAAGCGATAGTTCTTGAAAGGCTCAGTAGAAGTTTGATGGCTGAAGCCGGAATTTGTTTCTGACCCTGAACCAAACCAGCGGCTCAGAGGATGGATTTCACCAAGTATGACTTGAAGTAAATTTGAGAAACAAATGCTGATATAGATATGTGCATGCATAAAATCTCGGCCTTTTCAAAACATTAACAAACACACACACACACACATATATATGTGTGTGTGTGTCGTGTGCGTATGCATAAATACAAATAATAAAACTATAATAAACACAATTAGATGCATTCATATTGCAGAATTGGAGAAAAAACATGAAAAAACTGGTTCAAACCATTTGGTTTGCAAGTTGGCAAATCTAATGTTAAATCAAATGTTGCCACAGAGTGTTCCAGAATCAAGGCCAATGGAGCAGTGGCACTGGAAACGCTGCCCCCGTTGTTTGTCGAGGAAAATTCCCCGATTGATCCGATTGTGGCAGTTGCTTCAAGTCCCTATAATAGTGACGGTTACTGCGGTGCCAGAGAACCTTTTGCTTGCCAAAAAGGGCCTTCAAACTTTTGGACAAACAGAGTCCAACTTCGGATATGAATGTGAAGCAACCAAAAAAAGGCTGGACTGAGATGGGCAAACGGATAAACAAAATGTACACAAAATTGAGCTCTCAACAGTTCCCATCAGTTCGCATCAGTTCCCATCCTTGGAACGTTTTGGGGTCTCAGTTCCCACCTCGAGGTCCACGATGTCATTGGCATCCACCACCTCTGCCGACTTCAGCGCGGCCAGCACCTTCTCGGCCGTGGCCAAGTCCACGCCTGCCTTGCAGAGATACCTGGCATGGCTGGATTTCATCATGAAAAATGGCTGGAGCTTCAGAGGATATTAATGGGATCATAGAACCCAACTTAATATGGGATATGAATGGGCCAGATTTGTGAATGGCTACTTAAGCCTCTGGTAGTTTAAGATGTAGCAATGGTGAATGGATGAAAGTTGCCCATTTGGTTTGATGATTTACCTACTTTGATATCTGATATCTGCTGATATAATTCACTAGGATTCTTTCGAAGCCCAAATTGAGATGACTAATTAGTTCAAAGTTCCAAGTTGGCACTCTGGTGAGCGTCCTCAGAAGCAAAGGAAGAATATTTTCTGGCTGCCCACCCTTTTGCTTGGGTCCTGAAGGGCCAAAGATGTGTTGTTCGCAACCTGATTTTCTGCGTGTGATTTGCGGGAGGGGCAAACACATTACCAGCATACTCTGGTGAACGGCCCCCTCTTCTCAACAAAACTGTCCGGGATGACTTCATTATAACCGTATTCATGGAGGAGAAAACTTTGCGTATCTCATCTCACCCTTGAAGGGCAGCGAAAAAAATATACCCCTGCCATCCTTGTGATCTAGCCCTGTTCAATGGCCCTTCACTATGTGACCTGCCTGGCAGTGAGGCTGCCATAGTAAGATCTGGGGATGGACAAAAACGACAAGCCGGCGCCAGTCATCTTTCGCATGTCATTGGCTCTCTGCACCTAAGCACCATGCCGCATCTGCTAGGAGCATGCTCAACCCGGCTGGCCACTGGGCAGAAAATACGACCGAAACATACCGAACCAACTTGGCACAGCAACCTGGAATCTTCCCGCCGTCAGATGGAGGAAATAAGGTGGCCAAGATGGCCACATAGGGTCCAAAATCGGTCAAAATAATTCTCCGCAAAACAACTGTAAAATCAGCATGCAAAGGCGTAAGCCCCTAAGCCGAAGCTAAACCAAAATCCCTTATTCCTCCAGCAACAAACTTTGCCCGGGGCCCCTCAGGGCCCCCAGGCTCCACCCAGGTTCCACCCAGCTACCAAGCTGGGCAAATCCTCAACTCTCGAGGCGATGTGCTGAACACCTTGACCGACTTCCTTGAGGTACAAATGCACGTGACCTCGGCATTGGCACGGGTGGTTGGTCCATGATGCCATGGTGCCATGGTGGCTGGAACGCAAGCAGGCGGCCCACTTCAGATAGGGCGTTGTTGATGGGCAGGTACACTTGGCTCTGATCCTTCCTGGGGTGCGAAGATCAAAAGCCATGGCAGCCATGCGCTGGAGTTGCCACATAAAGATTGATGCGAATTATTCCACTATGGCAAACCCAACAAATAAACCAGATACCTAAATGTGCCATTTGGGTGGCTTTAAAGCCACACAAAAAATGTGTTTTCACTTCTGGCTAACACTCATCATCTAGATTTGCCCCTTCAAATTCAACACCTTGCTCTCCCAGAGTGAGTTTCTTGTTTGTTTTCAATCCCCAGTCTTTACGGCTAGATCCGTTTTTTCACACCGGTTTTCTGGTTAAATTTACTCCGAAATGTGGATCATGTTATAAATCCCTATGTTGCTCGATTCAATCATATCAAATCCCCAGTTTTCCCATGGACGATCATCCCACGAATGGAGGTCAGTAACTGGGGGTTGCTTCACCCACTTATGAGGCTTTCTCAAGTCATGGCATGAATGGTGGATCCCCAAGTCACTCAAATGGATTGGTTCAATACATTTCAATACTAAGTCATCCATATTCATCCATGACTTGAGGATTTTTTTGGGTGCCCATGGATTTTTGGGATTCCGCTCCATGGCCATCAGCCTGGCCATCCTGGATTTCCAACCGTGGATAACCCATGGGTCCAACCGAGGCGCAACGCCACCTTGGCGTCTGGGATGAAGGTCTCCGGCGCGTTGCCCGTCACGGTGGATTCGATCTGCGCCTCACCGGCCGCCACGACGCCCGCGTTGAAGTCCACCTTGGGGGTGAAGCCCAGGGTGTCCTGGCGCCAGGGGAAAAACCATGGGAAGACCTATGAAAATCATGGGAAAATATAGAAACATGATGGAAATTGATGGAACATATCAGAAATTTATGAAGCTGGAGAAATTTAAGGGATGATTGTTCTACCAAAACTTGTGATGTTTGGAGTCGGGCGGTTTTCTCATACAACTTGATATAGGCCCAAAGTGATAAGTGATAGATTCATAGTGATAGGATCAGTGATAACTTTGGTGCATGGCCTGTATGGCCAATTCATTGTTGAAAATGGTGAGCCTTCCGGCCTCATCAGACTCCAAGAGGCTAACCCATGTCCTCCAAGGTATCAAGGAAGCCTCGTCGGCTGACCACGTTGGAGACCCAGTGGTCGCAATAGGCAGGCAGACTCACTTGATCAAAGGTGGCCTCATGCCAGCTTGCACTAACAGAACACTGGCATATCTACCCCGAAACTTTCTACTGCTGAGGTTGCGAGCACCCTAGGGCCCTAGGGAGAGGAACAGACTGCACACTGTATGCATGTTGAAAACAGTTGATTCTTATCATTTCAGTCGGCTCCGGACCACGAATCCCAGCCCGTACCAAGCACTCCCTGGCCTCCACAGGCTGGATACCAGGCAGAACCCAAAAGTTGGACGCATCCTTCTCCTACAGCAGTGCTCGTGGTTGGTACAGCTGGGTAGGGCTGGGCCGCACCTGAGATCACCCCCGCCTCCACGAAGCGGAGCAAGGTGCCCTGGTCAGCATCGCTACTGCCAGTTTCACCCTGGTAATAGGCGAAGACCTCCCAGCAGTTGGGTCTGGTGAGCGGGGCTGCGGTCATAAATGGGTTTCACCATGGTGATAACCTGTTTGGCAAGAGCTTTGGATCTTGACCATCTACTTTGCATTATTGCCGGGAACCTGGTAAGGCCCCTTGCATCCCTAAGATCAATGGCCAGCTTGGGCAGTGTGCCATCGCCATCACATCTATGGGAGGGTCATGACCAGCCACAGAATCCCATCCACCTCTAAGATGCGAGCTCCTGGATAGTCCTGGGCTACGGCGGCAAATGGATCTGTCTGAGCTGCAAGATCCTTCACGGATCTGTTGGCGCCATCCCATCGCCACAAAATGATCCTGAAAAACTCTGCTTTTCCACCTATCTTCTCACATCCAGCGACGCTTTTCCGGTTGCACAAAGGATGCAAAGCCCACATCAAAAGCCCTTCCCGTATCCCAGTCCTTGGGCTCAGTGGCCAGCAGCTTGGGATGTTTCTCCTTGTACTTCTCTACGATGTGATCCTGGGGTAGATTCA
>CAMXCT020001125.1:730871-769125 GCA_947184155.2 Cladocopium goreaui
GCTCACGGACCTCAATGGATGCAAGAGCTGACCAAAGGCCCCCAAAAACTGGCCTAAACAAACATGGAACCACCGGTACACTTGGCCAGATGAAACAACATAACTTAGGCTATACACATTTTTTCGGAAACATGTTAAACTTACCCGATATTGACAGATCCTATCTTCAAAAACCACTCCTCATCAATACCAGCAGTCAAAAAGGTTGGCTGGAAAATCAAGATCATTGCTAAATACTGCTGAGAACTATACCATGTGGTTGGTTCTCTTACCGGTACCCGTACCCTGCCAAATGACTCGTATCCCGTGCCCCAGGTCCGCTTTCTTTCATCGCTTCATCGCTCAGCTCACGACTTGTGAGCAAAATCAGATCTAGAGTTCTACACAACCCAAAAGCAGCATCACCAACCACCAACAATTCCGCCAACCTATGGAACACATAGTAGGAAGAAATATGTGTATATAACATATTGATTGACTGATTGATTGATAGACAGATTGATTGATAGATAGATGGATGGATGGATGGATATGATCGATATGATAGATATAATAGATATGATAGATATTATATTATAGATATTCTAGATATTCTAGATATGATTTGATAGATATGATTGATTGATAGATAAATTGATAGATTCAATAGATTGATTGATAGATGGAAATAACATGAAACAACATGAAATGACATAAAATAACATATAGAGTAAATGCCACTCTCCTGTTGCTGCCGGGCAGCGCCATTGCAGACCTTCTGCTTGAAGTGAGTGGCTGCGTGGTAACACCAGAAAATCTGGGGGCGCAGGACGAGGTGCTATCAATCTCTCTCTCTCTGGCAATGGGCTGGGGCTTCAACGAGCGAAGCCCCCTGACAATTTCGAAACAGATCCGACATGATCCGACAATGTGCTAGGCAAGCCACGTGCGGGGAAGGGTGTACAGCAGGAAAATAGATAGCACAATGGAAGCCAACGAAGGGCTTCTTCTCATCACTCGCTTCTCACTTGAGCATTGCAGCTGCGATCAGCTGCGGCCATGAGAATCCAGTAGGTGCCCTCCCAGATTGCCAGGCCCGGAGAATGATGCAAAGCTGGGATGTGTCACGCGTCGTTTACCATTTGAGGGACATTTGCAAGCCTAATCACAGAGTAAGCACAAGACAAGACTTGAGCACCATTTCCCCATGGGTTGGGCTAAATAGTAGCCCTCGCTGGCTCTAGTGGATGATGTCATTAGCACTTCCATACACTTCCGGAGCACTATATATTGATACACACACATATATATATATATACATACATTCCACTACATAATAAAATAATATAAAATAGCACTGTCAGGGCAAGGCAGTTGTCTAACCAAGATCAAGTCAGTTATTTCTTGGAACAGTTCAGTCAACTTTGGAACCACACATACCTCCTACACCCAGGCTATGAGTTGCACCTCACATCTATCCACCCGCCCCTGGTGCCTGCAGTGCACCCTCCAAAGTTCCAAAGACCAACAGCGGATGCCCCACCGCAGCCAGTTGCACTGTGCGGGGCTCCTCACAGTTCAACAGCGCCTGTGCCGCCAACCCAAGAGATGATCAGTTTTCATCGTTTTGCCTTGGGCTGCTGATGCTGTTCATAGATTTGTCCTTGCACAACCAACGCATCCCAAAAGTCATTCTTATTTCGCACCCGGGGATGTTTCAGAAAAATGTCTCTCTCGATTTTTGGCTCTAGATCCCAGCACGGGTCAGTCTGCTCATTGGATAGAAAAACTCTCTAATGAGGATCCCACACGTTGTGGATCTGTCCCTCACTTCTTGATGCCCATCTTCTCCTCATACTTGCGCTTCTCGGACTGCAGGTACAGGATAATGAGGATGGCGCAGGGCACGACCACTGTCACGATGTTGGCCCACCAGCCCGGAGTGGACACCTCCAAAGCAGTGGTCATCGAAGTCTGCAGCTCAAGCGCTTCTGGCACTGCTGCTCGTGCGGTGCTTCGCAGAGAGCTGGTGGACACGGGTCGGCCACCAAACACGAAGGACTGAGCGCACAAAGTCACAAAGGCCAATGCCAGGAGGAGGGTAGGAAGCAGCACAAGCTTGGAAGCCATTGGTCCAACAAGGGCTGAGCAGTTTCAGTGCTGTTCTTATTCTTGGGCCAACTAAAGCCGATCAAAAGATCATGGACAGTTCCATGGGCCTCGCTTGTTACTGATGGTTCTCCTGTTTCGGCTAATTATATCTCAAAAACATGTGATGAAGAGTCCGCTGTAGATGAGCCCAGAAAAATCATGAAAAATCCGAGTGCCCACTGCGTAGCACAAAACATTCAAAACCAGAACACATATATTAATATACATCATCAGCAAAGAGTGTCACAAGTGCTCAATGCTGGCGGAATGCTAGACCCAAGACACCAATATCATGAATCGTTCATGGAGATTCAAAGTTGTCCGAAGTAGTTGCTTCGAGTTCAAAAACACTCTATGACATATGACCAAGGAAAGCCCGTCTTTGGATTTGTTCTTTTGACTCACCGTCAAATTGTCAAAGTGATAAACCGGCATACTGGACCTCAGTGCCTGAGCATGCCCACACCTTCATCATCAAAAACATCGGCTAAAAATGGCCACTCACTTCTTGATGCCCATCTTCTCCTCATACTTGCGCTTCTCGGACTGCAGGTACAGGATAATGAGGATGGCGCAGGGCACGACCACTGTCACGATGTTGGCCCACCAGCCCGGAGTGGACACCTCCAAAGCAGTGGTCATCGAAGTCTGCAGCTCAAGCGCTTCTGGCACTGCTGCTCGTGCGGTGCTTCGCAGAGAGCTGGTGGACACGGGTCGGCCACCAAACACGAAGGACTGAGCGCACAAAGTCACAAAGGCCAATGCCAGGAGGAGGGTAGGAAGCAGCACAAGCTTGGAAGCCATTGGTCCAACAAGGGCTGAGCAGTTTCAGTGCTGTTCTTATTCTTGGGCCAACTAAAGCCGATCTAATCATTTCATGCGTGCTCCACCTTGGATGAAGGCCCACAGCCCATCCAAATGTCAACAATGTCTTGAACAAGTCACAACCAGCTCACACCACATTCTTCCGCGGCCGGTCTTTCCCGCAAGCAATGACAAAGCAAAGAATACATTACATACTGTATAGAGATGTATAGAGGAGTTGAGAGGAAGGAATTCTAGGAGTCATTCGGTTGCGCTAGTATCATTATTGAGTATGTTTGGGGTGCAGTGAATGCAGCAACTCAATCGTGTCTCACCTTAAAAGGACAGTAAAAACACACTAAAAGCAAAGAAACATGAGTCTTTGCATTCTCCTCTAGGTTCCGTTTGCATATTAGAACTATCCATGAGTCCATGGCTCATCTAGAATCTAGCCAAAAAAAAAACACGACTTGTATACATGCCTTCATCGCAAAAACCGGATAATGATATATATTTTTTAATCATATTTATATAATTATCAACTCTTTGCAGGAATCCGCTTCCACGATGCCATTATCATCACTATAAACATATAAATGATAATAATATATATATATATTATACATCATTATACATCACTTTTCCCGAGCGAGACAAGGAGCCCGATCAAACAGAGTCTTTTAGCACGAGCATGCCTGGATGTTGGTTCCAGCGCACACCTGCCTTCATTACTACCAAAAACATCGGCTAAAAATGGCCACTCACTTCTTGATGCCCATCTTCTCCTCATACTTGCGCTTCTCGGACTGCAGGTACAGGATAATGAGGATGGCGCAGGGCACGACCACTGTCACGATGTTGGCCCACCAGCCCGGAGTGGACACCTCCAAAGCAGTGGTCATCGAAGTCTGCAGCTCAAGCGCTTCTGGCACTGCTGCTCGTGCGGTGCTTCGCAGAGAGCTGGTGGACACGGGTCGGCCACCAAACACGAAGGACTGAGCGCACAAAGTCACAAAGGCCAATGCCAGGAGGAGGGTAGGAAGCAGCACAAGCTTGGAAGCCATTGGTCCAACAAGGGCTGAGCAGTTTCAGTGCTGTTCTTATTCTTGGGCCAACTAAAGCCGATCTAATCATTTCATGCGTGCTCCACCTTGGATGAAGGCCCACAGCCCATCCAAATGTCAACAGCGTCTTATGATGTTAATTCTTTCTGAACAAGTCACAGCCTGCTCACACCACATTCTTCTGCGGCTGGTCTTTCCCGCAAGCCGTGAAGCAAAGAAGACACAGATAGAGTCATATAAGAGGAAGGAACTCGATGAGTCAAGTGATTTCATTTATGTTCAGTTCAGTTGCACTAGTATTATTCACCATGTTCAGGGTTCCGTTTGGCTTATCACAACTGTCCATGCTTCATCTAGCACAAAAAAAAGAACTTGTATACATGAACTGGTCGCAAAAAAAAAAAGGGATAACAATTAACTCTTTGCAGGAATCCGCTTCCACGATGCCAGTATTATTATTATCACTTTTCCCTTGCGAGACAAGGAGCCCGATCAAACAGAGTCTTTTAGCACGAGCATGACTGGATGTTGGTTCCAGCGCACACCTGCCTTCATTACTACCAAAAACATCGGCTAAAAATGGCCACTCACTTCTTGATGCCCATCTTCTCCTCATACTTGCGCTTCTCGGACTGCAGGTACAGGATAATGAGGATGGCGCAGGGCACGACCACTGTCACGATGTTGGCCCACCAGCCCGGAGTGGACACCTCCAAAGCAGTGGTCATCGAAGTCTGCAGCTCAAGCGCTTCTGGCACTGCTGCTCGTGCGGTGCTTCGCAGAGAGCTGGTGGACACGGGTCGGCCACCAAACACGAAGGACTGAGCGCACAAAGTCACAAAGGCCAATGCCAGGAGGAGGGTAGGAAGCAGCACAAGCTTGGAAGCCATTGGTCCAACAAGGGCTGAGCAGTTTCAGTGCTGTTCTTATTCTTGGGCCAACTAAAGCCGATCTAATCATTTCATGCGTGCTCGACCTTGGATAAAGGCCCACAGCCCATCCAAATGTCAACACCGTCTTATGATGTTAATTCTTTCTGAACAAGTCACAGCCAGCTCACACCACATTCTTCCGCGGCCGGTCTTTCCCGCAAGCCGTGAAGCAAAGAAAACATATATAGATAGAGAGTCATATAAGAGGAAGGAACTCGATGAGTCAAGTGATTTCATTTATGTTCAGTTCAGTTGCACTAGTATCATTCCCATGTTCAGGGTTCCGTTTGGCTTATCACAACTGTCCATGCTTCATCTAGCACAAGAAAAGAACTTGTATACATGAATCACATGAACTGGCCGCAAAAAAAAGGGATAACAATTAACTCTTTGCAGGAATCCGCTTCCACGATGCCAGTATTATTATTATCACTTTTCCCTTGCGAGACAAGGAGCCCGATCAAACAGAGTCTTTTAGCACGAGCATGACTGGATGTTGGTTCCAGCGCACACCTGCCTTCATTACTACCAAAAACATCGGCTAAAAATGGCCACTCACTTCTTGATGCCCATCTTCTCCTCATACTTGCGCTTCTCGGACTGCAGGTACAGGATAATGAGGATGGCGCAGGGCACGACCACTGTCACGATGTTGGCCCACCAGCCCGGAGTGGACACCTCCAAAGCAGTGGTCATCGAAGTCTGCAGCTCAAGCGCTTCTGGCACTGCTGCTCGTGCGGTGCTTCGCAGAGAGCTGGTGGACACGGGTCGGCCACCAAACACGAAGGACTGAGCGCACAAAGTCACAAAGGCCAATGCCAGGAGGAGGGTAGGAAGCAGCACAAGCTTGGAAGCCATGGCAACAGGAATCAGTCGCAGGAGGCTTCTCGAATCACGCCCTCTGTCTGAGCCAAGTTGCTACAACGAGTCCACACAGGTTTTAAATCTTTACAGCACGTGTGCTGTGTGAAAATCTATTCTGCAATTTGATGATTCATGTGTTCATCAGTCTGGACCTCAACTTTAATTGATTCTGGGGTCAATGAATATCGCGATTTAAACTGGCTGTGCATCAAGACTAGCCACAAGGTTGGGGGAAGCATGTGGCACAGTAGGTTCTTGCTGGTTTTTGGCATCGCCATGTCATGTACAAAAAGCGTGCTATGCGCAAGTGGCATGCACGTCGCTTTCACCCACAAAAGACCTGCTGCTGGCCACTCACTTCTTGATGCCCATCTTCTCCTCATACTTGCGCTTCTCGGACTGCAGGTACAGGATAATGAGGATGGCGCAGGGCACGACCACTGTCACGATGTTGGCCCACCAGCCCGGAGTGGACACCTCCAAAGCAGTGGTCATCGAAGTCTGCAGCTCAAGCGCTTCTGGCACTGCTGCTCGTGCGGTGCTTCGCAGAGAGCTGGTGGACACGGGTCGGCCACCAAACACGAAGGACTGAGCGCACAAAGTCACAAAGGCCAATGCCAGGAGGAGGGTAGGAAGCAGCACAAGCTTGGAAGCCATTAGTACCCTGTCAGTCTTCCCTTGACAAGCTGGTCGGGTGGCTTGATCTGCAGATGTCTTCCGGTGATCACAAAATGGAAGAAGCAGTGATTTTCAGATATCTCTCTATAGCATTTCTTCGCCGCATGCACAATTCTTTGAGATGAATCTGGAAATTTCCGGCGTGCACCGTGCACCAAGATGGAAGGTATGGAAGAATATGGCCCACAAATAGCCAGGCAATGTCAACCTCTGTTATCCCACAATTATTCCCACTATTTTCCCATCTTCCCACTATTTTTCCCACTATTTACCACGGAAAATTTGGATGTTTCAACCAGTGGATTGTGGGGTACCCTCTGCCACCATGCCTTCAACCGTTCGAGCGGCGCAGCACTAGGACTTAGCCTGGAACTGGAGGGTTTCAACCAATTTTCATGCTGCATTTGCTACTGACATTCTTTAATCGACACATATGTATAAATGTATGCGCGTGCATGTATATACTATATATATATATAAGCATGTGTGTAGTAGTATAATAAGAATAATAATGATACTAGTATCTAAATGTGTATGATAGTAATGTATTATGCATATGTGTGTGTGTGCTACGTAAATGTATACTTTGTGTGTGTGAATCTACTTTTGTTAACAGTATGAAAATCGGATAGTTGAGTTACAATACATGCCATTTCACTGGATAGTGTCTGATCATCTATGCATCAGCCCCTTTCACTGGGTTGATTTCTAGGAACATCTACGGAAACGGAAACCAATTGGCTTTACCAGCCAAAAAGGCGGCTTACCCTCTGGTCATCATTGCTTACCCTTGGATCATTTCTTTTCCCCAGCCAGCCATGCTTGCCATGGCGAGTGCAGCATTTCTGCCCTGGACTCCGGACTCCAAGGCTTCCCACCTTGATAGCGTGAAGCGCTGACAATTTGCCATGTCCAGCTCCTGAGCGAGATTCAAATGAAAAACACATTGCCTATTATCTACATTACCTACAGTACACATTAATAGAGAGAGAGAGAGAAAGAAAGAAAGAAAGAAAGAAAGAAAGAACATGCATTAACATGCATTAACATGCATTAACATGCATTAACATGCATTAACATGCATTAACATGCATTAACATGCATTAAGATGCATTAAGATGCATTAGCATACATTAACGTACATTAACAGTAACATACATTAACATACATGTCACACAGAAGATCTATCTGTCTGTCTGTCTGTCTGTCTATCTATCTATCTATCTATCTACCTACCTACAACATACAATGTCATTTTTACGCGGAGAACAGAAAAAGAACAAAAGCATTGACTAAATATGTCACGATCAAATCCCCGTCACTCTCCAGCAAGTAAAACCAGTGGGGCCATCACCATATCCTTGTTGATTGGTTAGTATAGGGGGTATACTACCGGAGCTATTGGGGATTATGATGGGTAATGATAACCTATAAATACCCGTGACAAATAGGGATATTCCTATTTCAGAACCAGTATGATGGGATCAGATAGAGTATTTTTCATGTCTCACGCTGCGACTCACAGGTTGTCTGCATCTTTCCGGGCTTTGTTTGCTTGTCATGTCTGCAGCTGAGTGCTGGACCTTGCCATCAGAGGTCCTTAGCTTAGCTTCCAATTGGAGATATATGTTGCTGTCACCTTTCAGTATACCTGTTAACGACCTCCGAACATAGCAAAGAACACAAGGAGGTGCTCCATAGTTGGCCAAGTTGGTTTAACAACTCCAACAACTATATGGTTGATATATAATGATATTATCGAACTAGTCAATGAGGCACCACCTTGCAGGAAAATGCAAAGAAATCACTCTCTACATCCAACGCATTCCAATGCGTCCTTTTTCTGAAATAGACAGTGAACTCAATGAGGGACAGCTGTCCGGATATGACGGGGTGCAAAAAAAAGATCAAAGGGATGAGGCTCTAGTCACATGTTTACCAAAAGATCCAGCTATGTACAATATTCCTCTCAAATCTCCTGACATGCTTAGTCCCATTCAGATCTGCTTGCAATCATGAAATTCCTTCTTGGCTGGTACTGATAGGACTGGGCCGTGGCAGCCGCGGTGACTTCCTTTTTTTCGTTTCCTCACACGGCTGGACTCAGCACGAAGAAACATTCATCGCCTCAGTGATCAATTTGTCCAGTTCCCAGGATGTCCTATCAACTGAATCAACCGAGGCCATAGTCATATTATGTCGTATTCATGATGCATTATGAAGAAAGGATTCCCGTAAACATTGCTTGAACAAGCCGCAAGCCCCAACCTTCTCACTCAAGATAGGCAAAATAGCATCAAATAACTACATAAACCCTAGTTTGGACATCGCATACGTATAATATACGTATAATAAATAATCCATGGAGTGCAGGTAAGAAAGTCAATCCCGTCATTCATATAGGTCCAGCCACACCCCGGCACACCGAAGCTGACAAGTCACAGACTCGCACGGGATTCGGATATCCGATGATCGCCAATGCCAGCCGCTGACCACTACACTGGCGACATGTCCGTCGCCCACAGGCGCGACAGTGATGCCGCCGGCGACAACACGTGAAGGATGTTGAACAGAGTTGGCAAGCCACCTGGGCAGCAGGTCTAGAGACCATCAAATCTACAGGTTCTTTGTGTAGTTAGTGTTTTTTTTGCTAGAAAGAAACAAAAAGCAAAAAATAACAGAATCTTGAGTTCCAAACCCCCAGCCCTGGCTTCGCACCAAAGTTCATTCTCGCTCTAAAGTTCATGCAATTTGGCTGCACGCATTTCCTGTTTCTGACATCTGAGCAACGTAAAAAAGACGATTTGGGTGAACTCATATGACCGTCCCCATTTCAGACCCCCCCCACAGACATGATGGGTTGTTGCACCTGCTGCTCGTCTGGGACCCACCTCACATCGGCTATCTGGAAGATGCAGTTCAAAGCACTTCAAAATTTATGCAGGAAAGGGATGGAAAGGGGCAAGCACCAATCAAACACCAATGATAGATATGTGCACACCATTGTACACCACTTCTGAATCTATTTAACTCTGCACACACCCTCACACACAGGATACCCCCTTTGTTTCATCATGCTGAGACTCGCCGTGACCAAGCCACTTTGGAGCCACCGGTAGCAAGGTGCCCGAGGAAGATGTGAAGGAGATACTGAAACTTCCCGCGTTTCCGGGTTTGGAGTCTAAAGTCGATAAAGTCGCCAGTGCCAAGGAAGGAAGTGCCAGCAACGCCTGGGAGCTCAGGGACGGGAAGGGCGACTTCGAAATTGATCCTGCACATTCCACACTGAAGCAAAACATCTCCACCTCTGCTACAGCTCCATGGCTTGCACTCCAGAAAAAATAGAAAATCAAAAAGAAAGAAAGCCACACAAAAATTGCAATTTGCAATAGCAACCTCACATACCAAATCGTTCTAGCTTTGTGTGTATGTATGTCTACATATGTGTAGACTCCCCTCCGTGTGAACCAATTTTGAGGCTTGAAAATCTCAGAAATTTCTAGACCACCTTGATGAAAACATTCTGGTTCAGGTTCTCCGTAATTCCATTGGCGACCAGCCATTCACTGGCCGAGTTTTCTTGCCCCGTCGCCTGGCAAGGACTATCCCTCCATCGACCAATGTCACTGGTCCAGGAGTCCACCGTGATGTCTAGTAGGAACCACTAAGCAATACCAAAGAAACCAAGCACAGTACATGACCCAATTTATATCAACTTAGCTACAAGTAAACTAATTATCATCCTTTCTACTGTACCACCTTTCCAAGCACAAAAACGGCTAGCAACCAATGACCTCCGCCAACTCCAAAAAGTCATCACGCAAGCAGAGGCTCTCGATCTCCAACATTGAGAAGATCGCAGAAACCCTCTCCTGTCAGGTGGTTTTCCATAGCCACTGATCAACCATTAGGCGGCATGGTAATCCATCCAGGCATACTGTCCTGGAATCGAAGGCCATTGGATTTATCTGCCCAGATTACCAAGCACTTAGGGTCAAGCATGCGGAAACGCAAACATTCAAAATGTCAAATCTCATGCAAACCCTGGATGCATGAACCACCTGGTGGTCTAACTATGGGACCTTTTTCATTTGAATATTTGATCAGCAATTCACCATTTTCGGGTGACCCTTCAGTCGCTCCAGCGGTGTCTCGCCCAACAGAAGGGCCACCGCAATGAGGGCATGCTTCCTCGGCATTGAACAAAATTGCTGTGTGTCTGAGAATTCGCCACTACCGAAATTACAATAATTAGGGATGTAACCATCAAACATATGTATGGATTTAACGAATGAAAGATTGATGGGATGGATGGGTTTGTCTGAGACTTGGGGGTTTACCCTCAAATACGGCAATTTTAACAGGAAAAATGATGATCAACTATCCATTTTGGGGGGTACGCCGGATACGCCCATGCTCAAACAAACTCAAAAGCTGAGGTCTTGAAGCTGAAAGAAGCACAGCTGATCTTTTTGCATAATGCAATTTTTGTTAACCCAATGCAAACCTCAATCTTCTGTTGGTTCATGCCTTCCATTTCTTGTCAAGCTAGGAATTGTGTTTCATTGCGTTCTCCAGATTTATTTAACATAAGGTTTTTCAAAGGAATCCCATTTTATTGCTTGTTTGAGCTTGAAAGCAATAGCCGGGCTCCGGGAGCAACGAAAAAATGGCTGCCCTCAGCTAAGGAGCAGCAGCACCATGCCAGAATGGGAGGAATCAAGATCCACGAAAACCGTGGAGAGAAACGCCTGCGGCCAGTGGGATGTCATGGGTGATTTTGGAATCATGGTCACTTCAAAAGCATCATTTTTGGAGTCCGGTGCCAGGAGGATGAGGATTCTGACCATTGCACCATTGCGATTCTGAAGTGATGCGCAGCAAAACATGACATGATTGGAATCAACTTCCCCCACCAAAGGTGACCGCCCCCAACGATGAATAGTTAACAAACCCTTAGTGGCTGTTGTGAGTACTAAACCCTCAATAAACCCTTTTTTGGGGGGGGATCACCTTTTGGTGGACCTTGAATCCCCATGAAACATCATGCTTTACCTTCCAACTACAGCCTTTTAGATGATTTTTCATTTTCTATCATGAGAAAAACCCAGTCTTGTTGGTTAAATTACCATTTAAAACCATTACCATTTGGTAATTTAACATAGCTATTGAAAATGGTGATTTATAGATATTTATAGTGGATTTTCCCATTGAAAATGGTGATTTTCCATAGCTTTTTGTATGTTTACCAGAGGGTATGAGGTTGGTTCAACCACCATCCCACAATATCCCACAGCTTTACATAGACCGCTGGAACCTCCCAGGTCGAGCTCTTCACCCCGATCACGTCCAGGTGATCTGCTGCCAGAAGCATCAAGAAGTCCAGCTGTGACACCTGGGACAAAAACCAGCTGGGCATCAAATGGGGATAGTATGGCATAAATAAATGGTGATATAATACGATATAATATAATATGATTTTTTGAATGCTCTGGCATATATATATATATATACAGATGTATGTATCGATTTAAATATACATTATACATTTATATTTATGTAATTATTTAATATTATTTATGTAGTTATATGTAATTATTTATTATTTGTTTATCTATTTATAGGTAATTGAGTTGTCATGGGTACTGTCAAGGGGTTGGTTGAAGGGAAAACCTATCAAAAACTACAGGAAACCGTAGTTTTTACCACCAATTGTAGGGAGTTTCCTCTATTTTCTGGCTCCAACCAATCCAATGATAATGGGTACTGGGCCCAATAACTTCTGCATGTTGCCGGTCGAAGGACCAGTTAGGTCAGAGTTTCGGGTAGGTTTTTTTCGTTGACCCTTGGCAACGAACCCACAGTCTCTGAAGCAGCTTGGAAACATCTCGATGCCGCTCATGTCGCCACAATAATTGCCTCAGCCAGGTGCTGGACTGGACTCGAGGTACCGGGTATGTACTTCTCAGCCGGAGGCCGCCTTTGGTCAAAATGATCTGAACATATCTGAACTATTGTCATTCTGCTATATTCTGCTGTTTTTCTTTGGTTTCTGCTGATGTTTCTGTTCATCTTACTTTTTAAGATGCACTGTATTTGAAAGCGCCATCAAGCGTCATCCATGGTTCAGCCCCAGTGGCATTTCACGCAACAAGCTTTGCCTTGCGCTTCTGTCCTGGCCAAGAGCGCCCCAACTCGGCCCTGAAGCCACATCTTATGGGAAATTATGGGAATATTATGGGAATACTATGGGATTTAACTAGCAAATATGTGAATCTAATGGGAATATTATGGGAATTTGACTAGCAAATATGTGAATCTAATGGGAATATTATGGGAATTTGACTAGCAAATATGTGAATCTAATGGGAATATTATGGGAATTTGACTAGCAAATATGTGAATCTAATGGGAATACTATGGGATTTAACTAGCAAATATGTGAATCTAATGGGAATATTATGGGAATTTGACTAGCAAATATGTGAATCTAATGGGAATACTATGGGATTTAACTAGCAAATATGTGAATCTAATGGGAATATTCGAATTTGACTTATGATTTAACCATCAAATGGTGATACTCATTGATTTTCAATGAAATCGAATGGGATTTTTTGCTGTATGCTGAACAGGGCTGCTCCCGCCAAGTTTCCCTCGTGGCTTTGATTTACCTGTGGGTTCCGGGTGTGCAGTAGGGACCCTTGCTACCACATTGATTTTGTTCAGGGCATGCCAGACTATCGCCTGACTATTGCCTCAATTGCCAGGCAATTGACTCGATATCTCTCTCTCATCTCGAGTCATCTCGAGTCATCTCCAGTCCTCCAAGACCAGCTGTTTCAGCCTTTTTTCCTGCAGTTTTTGGTTCTCCATCTGCCTTCGCTGATGCGACTCGGCCGCCGACTGCTGCAGCCGCTGCTCGATCTCCTCCAACTTCTTCGAAAGTGTGGAGTCCTGGGAGGGGCTGAGGCTGGAAGGGGCGCAAGGCTTGGCAAGGTATGTGCATACATACGGATGTTGATTAATCATCTGCACACATATTGTTTTATATACTTTAGTCGTTCAGTGAATTATTAATAACCCCGTCATTGACTTATTCATTCATCATCATTTATTCATTTAAATGACGTAGAACTACGCAACAATACAGGGGCTGACAGTGGAAGAATGTTGAAACCAGCCGCCAAGAGGCTGGTAAGATTTCAACACTGGCAGCGGCCGCTGAGAGCACCACCTGTTTTAATAGGCGTGATCAGGCGCAAATTTCCCCGTGGATTGCGGTACCCCGCAACAGCTATGGACAATAGATCATTCACCTATTAAAAATGATGATTTTCCATAGCTATGTTAAGTTGCTAGCGGGTAGTGTCCCAAGTAAAAGGGGGGAAGCGTAACCCCCTATATTCATGAACCAACTGGGGGGTGTGAAACGTGACATGTTGCTCCTTTTGAAACACTGCAGTCATGTCTTGTGGTGATTTGTAGGTTGTGTGATTTCAAATCCAAGCTAGAGACGTCAGTGGCAAAGTACCTCTGATGAGGTAAGCTGTGATGATTATCAGAGGTTCTTGCCAGCAAAGTGCAGGGATTCAGAGTTTCTGTCATTTTGTATGCTTATTTCTTTAAAAAAAAACATGGGCTAGTGATTAATGTGTTGATCCCGTCTTTGTGTATGCGCCTGGCCTATCTCTGAGGCCATGTGCACACAGAAAACAACATCAACATGACCATCTCCCTCTGGCCCTGTTGACTGTAGTTACAGTAGGATCATATAGAATCACAGTGTATATAATCCCCATTAATTCTCCATCATGTGCATGACACGCCGATGGCATGATCCCTGAAGTTGTTAAGGATATGTCTTTGAAAACTCGTCATGGTAAAACACCCCACATTCATAGTCCTCTCCATAGTCCTTCCAAATCTCCAAATCACCCCATCGACACCTGCGCATCGTAGGTCTGTTGGAAGGTCTTCTGCAAGGCCTCCATCAACTCTGGGAGCTCCAGCGAGGCACCGCTTGAAGCGGCCGGCAGCCGTGCTGCGGTCTGTAGGACGAAGGCGGCCAGGGTGCGGAGCAGGAAGATTCTGCGGCGGATGGCACCATGTTTAAAACATGGCGAAATAGGAGTTACCCTCTGGTAAACTAACATAGCTATTGAAAATGGCCATTTATAGTGAGTTTTCCCATTAAAAATGGTGATTTTCCATAGCTACGTTAAATTACCAGAGGGTACTCATGGTTACTATGGATTCGTATATGAATCAAATGATTAAAGAACATGTTAAATATTGTTTCCATGATGTCCCCATTCTGTCCCCATTATGTTCCCATATCTTCCGATGATGGTTGATGTGGATTTTATAATCCCATGATTTTGTTGGATAGCCCCTAATATTCAACATCTTCATTCTATGGTTCCGGGATGGTGTTTACTCTTAACATGGGAAGATATGGGAAGGGAATTATATAAAAGTATGTGAGATCAGGTACGAGCAGGGCAGGAGATACAGTAGGGTCCTAATGGCAAATCGCCGCATCATGCCGCATCCATCCTTTGGGACCCTAATAGGCCGTACAAAAGAACAAACTCTTACAAGAAGAACTCCCAGATTGGCAGACGGACCAATACCAGGTGCCAAAAATCGGCGACTCTTTCAAACATCATCAAACATCCAAAATCTGCAAAAAGAAGAGAATTGATGTCCCTTTCTGGCTCGTCCTCGGGTTGCTGGAATGAAGAATGGCCCGCCAACATTGCAGAGTGGCATCAACGGGCAATCCGCAGCATGAGAGCAGCGTGCATAGAGGCCGTGCAAAGATGACCGAAGAATATCCTTGGAATTTGGGTACCCTCTGGTAAACTAACATAGCTATTGAAAATTGCCATTTATAGTGGATTTTCCCATTAAAAATGGTGATTTTCCATAGCTATGTTAAATTACCAGAGGGTAGGCTCTTCCCTACCGTCGCCCTACCGTAGATGGAGGATGAAAGCAAAGCCCTGCTGTATTGTTGTCACCGCCGCACCCCCAAATTTCAATGTTGTCTTTGGGCTGCGCACTTGGGTCCGGTGGACAAAAAAAATCAAACCCTGAACGCAAAGGAAGCTATAGAGAGAGAGAGAGAGAGTTTTGTTCAACATTGCAATTTGGGGTGTGGGATTTTACTTGGTAGATATCTGTCGGGGTTGATTTGTTTGTCCATCTACTGTAGGTATCCCAGATATACATAGATATACTAGAAATTACACCCACGAAGAATATTGTCCAGCAGATCCATGGCTCTGGGTTGCAAGTGAAGTGCCCGAATGAAAGGCTAAAAGTGTGGTTCCGGCTGCTAGCCATGTTTGACTAGCAGGGGGTACTCACTGCCTGGGTTTGTCCCAAAATATCCCAAAATGGGAATTCCCAAGTTGCCATTCGAATTGTTCGCAACATGATAAACCATCAAGACTCAGGTACCATATTTTCAGACATACCCATTTACCCTCTGGTAATTTAACATAGCTATGGAAAATCGCCATGTTTAATGGGAAAATCCACTATAAATGGCCATTTTCAATAGTTAACTTATGTTAGTTTACCAGAGGGTAGTTGAAATCCCATGAAATCCCAAGTTTTCTCCAAGTCACCCTCGGAGCTACGGCACAAAGCAAAGAGCTTCGGCTCCAACTGCGAGGCCAACCAATCAATGCCTCGCTGATTCCCCACATGGGATGATGGGCTTACCCTCTGGTTATGACTAACATAGCCATGGAAAATCACCATTTTTAATAGGTAAACCCAGGTAAACCATCTATAAATGGGCCATTTTCAATAGCTATGTTAAATAACCAGAGGGTACATCCCTGATGACCATTGGAATATGTTGAAAAAGGGTCCATATATAGATGGCCCAGTATGGCTCACAGATGTTTAGCTGATGTCCATGAACCTTGGATTGGACCTTTAAAATCCTTTAAACAAGACTGAACAAACAACAGATTCGGAATACTCGGCCAGCCACATTCACAATCGGCGACCGCGCCCTGGAGCATGTTCCCGGACACAAAGTGCGCCGCCACCGACTCGGCTAAGGCTGTGAGGCACCAGAAGGCCTCGTCACGGCCCATGGTGCAACTCAACACCGCCGCGGTGAAATTCAGGCCCTGCGTGTAGCCCACGGTGACCTCGGAACAAGCTGGTGACCTGTTTCCATCATTTCCACCATGGATTCTATGGTCCAAAATGAAAAGATCCAGGTGAACTGAACCAAGACTGGTTGGTTGTTGAAGTTTATATCAAAAATGAATCAGAATCAATTAACAATCAGAATCAGAATCAGTTGCAACTTGCAACCAATCAGTTTTCTTATACTATACAATAGCACATGTAGATAAGAATCAGAATCAGAGTAAGAATAAGAATATATAATCACAATGGCAATAATGACAGTGGCAAGAAACATAACAACAATTCAAGTAAACATAAATCAATGACAGTAGTAGCAATAGATAGTAATAAGAATAACAGACATCGTCAGATATATCTAAAAAATGAACAATATAACAAGTCATGGATAATAACAATAGTCAAAAGATAAGAGGCTACATATATAACAACAATAACATAGAATCACAATGTCTCAACCATAAATCAACACTAGCAATGTGAACAAAAAAAGGTCGCCGGGCCATGCCGGGCCACGTTGCGGGCACAGCACAGCATCCGCAGAATGTCGCGGGAGGACCGGGCCAAGGCCGCTTCGCAGGGATGGCCTGGAAAGGTGCGTGGCACATCTTTCTCGATCTCCTGCGAAGGTCACGGTGCCCTCCTGGTGCCCCCAAAAGAGAGGCCACAGTAGGATGTGATAGGTATTGAATGGTGATTTATTGATATTTATTGGTTATTTAATGGCAGTTTGTGGTGATTGAATGGTGATTGAATGTGTATGCAATGGGGATTTTTTGTGGGGATACCCTATAAATGTGTCATCTTCTGCGTGGCTGGCTTGAAGTGAAATCACGGCACTCAATGGTGGGCTTATATAATATAAGGGGGAAATCATCGAACTACCCTCTGGTAATTTAACATAGCCATGGAAAATGACCATTTATAGTGGAATTTCCCATTAAAAATGGTGATTTTCCATAGTTATGTTAAATAACCAGAGGGTATATTGCGGTATATTTAATGATATTATTTCCAGCCAGCCACATTTGATTACGGGTAACATGCAAATAACATGTAAGTAATACAATCGATAAGCATAACAGCATAACTATTAACTAACCATCAATGCCCATTTATAATATATTATAACCCACATGCAGCATACATGATCTTCACGACTACTGTATCTTCTTGCTCAAAAAAAAAAACATTTTCAATACAAGCCCTGGTGGGATGTTTGGCTCCAGATGCTCCAGTCCTCCGCAATGGTCTTTCTCTGTGCCCACTCTGCTTGCGCACTGTGTGGCAAAGCCACTCCAGAGAGCCAGCGGAGGCCCAGTAGGTAGTTCTTGTCATCCATGCCTGCAGCTCAAACCACGACACCCCCCGTGTCAAGCATGATCATCAGAATCTCTGTTACCCACATGAACATCACAAACACATTTAAAAGAGGGAAACAAACAATATACAAAAAGTAGTAAGTAGTCGGAAAAACCGTAGAAAATGCCTTTTTCCACATAGGGGAAGTACCATTGAACCAGTCCTAGTTTTCACAGCGTGGTGAAAACCACTTCCACTTCGCAACGCCCGCCTCGCAGCTCGAGTCCCTCCAGCAGCCATCCGCGAAAGCCTCCGTAACGCTGAACACTTTGTAGCCACTGCTGCCGGGGCCCTGAGACCCATGTTGCGTACCTTGGGCCGGCGCCAGGGCGGATTGCATTGCTTAGCAACTCCTCAAGGAAGGTTATATAGTATTTATTATTTGGAGCTGTCTGCGTCTACATCTTAAGTGTATATACTGTATATGTATATTTAAATATATCTGTGTGCGTGTCCGTATACAGTATACAATATTCACGAAAAGACTGTGCGCGCATGATAGTTCGTCAATGATACCTATCCCCGCATCATCCTAAATTCTCCAGCTCCCCATTCATTCATATCTTTTCATTAATATCATTAATCTCTTCATTCATTTTCCATTTTTTCCCTGTTTCAAGTAGCACGTCATTCATCTTTTCATATCTTTTCCATGCCACGTGACGCCTCTTCGTCTTCGATGGGAAACAGCCATTCATCGAGGCGTCGATTGGAAAAAACGCCCGAGCTTCGTCGATGCTGCGGGGTCCAGGTCCGGCTGCGGCTGCGGCCCAGCTGAAGACCGTCCAAAGGCAGCTGGGCGGCGCGGTTGAGACCTGCCCAGATTGGAGGGGTACCCGAAAAGAAACATAGATGTGGAAAAGCCATGGTTTCCTGTTCGGAAAATCATCTAGAAATGGTTGTTGTTCCTTATCTATGTTAGTTTACAGGAGGGCAATGCGATAATAACAGGACAAAAATGGGATAATCATGGGATGAGAACGGGATAATCACAGGATGATAATAGGATAATAAACCATAATAAACCATAATAAACCATAATAAACCATAATAAACCATAATAAACCATAATAAACCATAATAAACCATAATAAACCATAATAAACCATAATAAACCATAATGAGGATTATAACCAGCAAAAGTTGTTTGTTTCATTCAATGGATCGGTTGGAAAATCTACCTGAAACCATGTTTTTAATCACTAAATATGGTGTGTATCCTGCCGATTTTCCCTTGAACTGTTTCATATGGGCTTGTCTGAAAATGGTGCTTAAATGACTAAACCCTAAATAGCAACTCTAATAGAAAAATGATTATCAACCAGTAGGTTTTAGGGGTACCTTACTTTCAGACTTTCAGACAAACCCATACTTGTTCCGTTGCATATCATACACATTTTTTTGGCCAAAGCCCTGGTCATACACATAAGTAAGAAAACAAATCAATAAATAATCTCAAAATGACTTGTCTTTGCTCGTCGGGCATCTATGGTCCATCAAAGCAGTGAAAAATATCCAGCCATGGGTAAAACACTGTTTTTTCTTACTAGTAGTGTTTCCTCTGAAACTGCTGCCTTCGGTTATGAAGGGCTGATGACTGACCACTATCTACCACTATTTAATCACCACTGTTTCATGCCTTCACCCATGAAGCTGCTGGATCGCAGGCTGCGCGTTTCGCTGGTGGGGAATGACATGGTGATGGATGGTGTGAAGCGATTTTGGCCGAATGGTGGAATACATGTCAAGTTGAAGGATGTACTTCTGGAAGTTTTGAGTCAATGGTGGCATCATGATTCCAAATGAAAACAAGAGTCTTCAGTGCCAATGTTTGGTGCAGTTATATAGGTCCTTCTTGGGCAACAAGCTTTGGCGGCACCCCCTTCATAGCACTTTCGTTTTTCATGGACTGAAGCACAAACGCAACCAGCGGCTGCCGCTGGCAGGCTTGACCCACAATGAGAATCCAATAGCAGCAGCATGCATCTTTCAAAATCCACACGAAAAGATCTAGAAGAGATACTATGGCAAACTACAGCAAACTATAGCAAACCCTCATACCAAAATGGAGGCGCAAAAACCCTCAATGTTCCTATCTGAACGCGACTGGGTGGCCTTTGCCCGAGGCCCCCACCAAAGCTGCAACTCAGCCTTTCACCAGGAGATCAAGTCTCCGTGCACTAGCGTTCATCTTCGTGAAGCAGCATAAAGAAAAACAACCATTGTATAATCATCATCATATATATATATATATTGAAAGTATCCAGGTAGTATAAACACTCATAAATACTTTTTGGGCCAAACTGACCCAAAACTGTGGCTAAAGGGATGGTAAAACCTCCGGCAGAAGGGCCGGCGCAACTCAAGAAACCCGATTTCTTGGGTTTTGTGGCCGGCAAACTTAGCGGCAGAACCTGTGGTTAACTCTGTGGGAACGAAAAGCCATGGCATTTGTGCCGGCAAGTCGTATGGCAGAGCATCCGAAGCAGTGATGGACAAGCAAAATTAGGGGCAAATGTGCCGGCAAGAGGCCCGGCAAAGCGCGCGAACTAGCTCTGGCCAAGCCAAATACACGGACATTTTCAACGGCAAATGTGTTCAATGCAAAAGATGAAAGTTGGTACATGTTGGTACGTTTCAATGTGGAAAAGCTGAACAATGAAAATCTCTATTGCATCCCCCTCTGCATGGGGTCCCAGCAAAAAAAGATCTGCTACTCCACCAGGGAAGCAATCTTATTATATCTTATTGGTGTTTTTTTCCATGAGCTGACTTGCACAATGTCCGGGCATTTGCAAAAACCGCTTCTTTGACTTTGATTGCCGCAACCTTGGCAAACGCCTGGCAAGAACCTTGCACAATCCTAGCAATAGATTGAAGGGTGAGTCGGGAGCAGGAACCTTGTTGGCGGAAACCCGGCAAAACCCGGCACAACCCGGCGGAACTGAACTCAGCGGAACCTAGCGGCACCCGGCGGGGCGGCAGAACCCAGCGGAACCCGGCGGAACCCGGCGGCCCGGCGGAACCCGGCGGAACCCGGCGGAAACCTGGCGGAAACCTGGCGGAACCCGGCGGAAAAAAAGTAAGTTGAAGGGGGGGGTGGTTGGGAGTATAATTTTTGGCATGGTTTATACTCCCAACCACCCCCCCCCCTTCAACTTACTTTTTTTCCGCCGGGTTCCGCCAGGTTTCCGCCAGGTTTCCGCCGGGTTCCGCCGGGTTCCGCCAGGTTTCGCCGGGTTTTGGTAGGTTCCTGCATGGCGGGTTTCCACCAGCCTCGGGCTTCTGCAAGGTTAGCGCGAAGCCGTCAGGTTTGCGTCAAGTTCTTATTCCCAAGTTTCTGCCAAGCCCCCGCCGTCTCCAGCGCAAGACCCGTCACAACTAGTCACAATTTAAGCGTTCTTTTTCCAAAACAGTTTTCAGCTGAATTGTCAGCTCAGCACTGCTTGCCTGAGGGGCGGCGGCTGCTTGAGCAGCTTTGCTCTGAAATCAAGGTCCACGCAACCAACTTGTCCAGTCCAATGCGCGGCGCTGGACGCTGGAGACCTTTAACCGTCAGCTTGGCAGGCGCTAAGAGCGATAATGAAAACCCGGTATGCACCTGGTGTCTTGAAGTAATGCCGGGCACATTCCAACTTGGAAGCAAATAATGATAAATAATTTATGGTGGTGCCAGGTTGTGCCTTTTGAGGCAACATTTCTACTCGTTTGCTGCTCTTTTTTGCTTCGCATTTTTGCTAACTTGACCGGCACGTTGCCGCCTAGTTTGCCGGGGGTTCGGCCGCCTGCTTGGCCAGGGCCGAAACCACGATTTTCATCTTGTTTCTGGGGAGTGTTTATACTCCTAGGCTTACTCCAAATTATATATGTCCATATCAAGCCCCACGGTTTTGTAGTTCTGTTGCTCATCTTGATTCAGTGATAACACTGTCATGTCTAGGTGACAAGTCACAACACCCAATGCCAGGACATAGCAACATGGTGCCAGAAGCTGTGGAAGTCATGAACGAGTGGCTCTGCAGAATTTTCCGACCCGGTACAGCTTGTACAACCTATGATCCGGTTTGGTAGTGTTTGGAGGGTTTTGTATGACTGACTCTTTAACCGGTGCTGGGGTCAGGTATCGGTGGATGCAGCATTTTCGTACGGAGGCAATTCTTGTATCGGAACATGTCAGAACAGCTCAGGATTGCATCAGAGCCTTCCATTCGGACTGTGTGCGAAGTTGGATTCAACGCTGGCCACAGTGCCCTGAGATGGTTGCTGCGTACCAAAGCGAAGGCACACATCATCCGTGCTGTCCATGCTCAAGGAATGGGTACACCATGGTACATCACATTCCAACATGAGGGGCAAGGAAGATCAAGGAAGGACGAATTAGATAATTAGTGGATTGCGTTTCTGGATTTATTGAAGATTCTACTATACGTGCAGAAATATATTACATCCCCATGATGTACAGCGAGGTGAGCCCAATGCATTCCTGCGTATCCGATGCTTTTGGCTCAAGTGAACAGGCGCTCCGTAGCGCTCAGGTTTGTGAGTAAATAGTTTTGCATGCAATGGTAGCGAGATGTAGCGAGAGAGGTTCGAGACAGGGATTCGAGTGATACAACTGAAACTCTTGATTTCGGAGGTGGTGAGGAGCCGGTGGCTCCTGGTCCCATCGTAGGGGCCAGCGACCCGGAAGAGGTCGAAGGAGCTCCCTTAGGAGGAGCAGAGGCCGCGGAGGCGGCGCAAAACCCGACGAAGCGCCCGAAGGAGGAGCTAGGAGACCCTTTGGGATTGCACGAAGGAGAGGTCCATCCCCAAAAGGCAACCACTGCAAGTCGGTTTGTGTACGCCTACTCGCTGGTGGCGCTGGTCGATAAGGCCGAAGAAGAGGAAAGGGAAAGGATCTATAGAGAGCGGGCCGAGGAAAGAGCCAAAGGAAAAGGATGCAAAGGAGACAAAGGAGCCGAAGCGAATGGGAAAGCCGAGGGGTGGGGCATGCGGGGAACCCCAATCGCCGTTGGAGGAGCGCAGAAGCACTTCAACGAAAGAAAGGCAAGAGAGCCAAGGGCAAAGGAACCGGAAAGAGAGGAGAAGGGAAGCCCATAGTTGAGTCTCCCACACATCTTGGACGCATTTGGCCCAGGAGGAGCTTCTAGTGAAGCGAGGGCACGGAGAAGAGTACCAGTGGCATTGAGACCTCGGCGACAAAGACCACTAGGAGTATCTGAATGGCCGCAGGAGACCAAACCAAAGGCAAAAGGACCACCACCTACACCTAAAGCACGACAGGTTGCTGTCTACGCTGGTTCAGGCGGTGTGCTGACGTGAGCGGGCGAGGGAACAGGACGAGGAACGTGACCAGCACAGGCAAGCAAAGGCCGCAGGACCACCAGCTCTAGGATTTTGGAACATCAGCAGAGCACACTTTCACATACTTTTATGGCATTCCGAAAAGGACCATCTACATCAAACTACCAGATGAGGATGCGTCGTACACAGAATCTGGTGAGAAGGAGTGTGGTCTATTCACGAAGTCCATGTATGGGACGCAGGATGCATCCAATATTTGGCAGAGTCATCCCACCAGCTTGCTGGAATCGGCCAACATAAAGCGAGGCCGTTCGAACGCAAGTGTTCTATCGTGAAAGTGATGGAACAAGAATCGTCGTACACGGTGACGATTTCCTGGTGTTGAGCGACAGCCAAGGACTACAGGAGATCGATGACCTGTTACGGAGCGCATACGAGCTGAAACGGCTCGGCACTTTAGGGTTCGAGGAAGGTGACGACCGAGAAATCCACTTTTTGAATCGTGTGATCAGAGTGGGGAAACACAGCGGTCGACAAGCAGTCTCCTTAGAACCCGACAGGAGACATGTAGATCTTTTGATCCGAGAGTTGGGTCCGGAAACAACAAAAGGAGTGGACACACCCGATGTGAAGAACTCGGTGGACCAGAAGATGCTGGAATTCAAAAGTCCAATCCTAGGAAAAGACCTCGCAAAGACATACCGGTCATGTGTGATGCGAGCGGCATACCTATCGCAAGACCGCCCTGACTTCACATACGGTGAAAGACCTCGCACGGGGAATGGTCAACCCTACTGAGGCAAAGTGCAGCGATCTTAAGAGGCTGGGTAGATTCCTCAAGAAATATCCAGACTTCATTCAGATCTTTGCAGAGCAACGGATGCCAAGCCGTATCCGAGTGCAAGTGGACAGCGACCATGCTGGTTGCGCTATGTTGCGCTGTCACCCGAAGATCTACGACCGGGATGTTGGCATTGTTCGGAGCGCATACACTCAAACATGCCAGCCATGCCCAATCGACCATATCCCTTTCCATAGGCGAAAGCGGGTATTAGCCTTGGTGAAGGGGGGAAGCACGGCGTTGGGCATACAATCGCTGTTGCAAGATCTAGGACTTGACCTGCCAGCAGAGGAATCCGACTCTAATTCGGCAGAAGGAACGGTGAGCCGAATAGGACTGGGAAAAGCGAGGCACATCCAAACGAGATATCTATGGCTGCAAGAACGGGTAGCCATGAGCCATTTGAAGGTCGTGCATGTACCTGGAAAGAGCAATCGGGCAGGCGCATTGACCAAGAGCGTGCCCGGGGTACAAAGCCCGGGGTACAAATGCGCAACACAATGGAAAGGTCAGATTACCCATACTTGACAGAGCGGAGTAAGGGTCAGATGAAGCTATTGGACTCATAATCCAAAGGCCTTGGCGAGACGCCACTACCCAGGAAGCCAAAATAAAGTACCGCAGGTAGAGGGTTTTTATACGAACTGGATAAGCCAGTTCTTAGGTAAGGAGGAGTGCAGAAATCTATCACCATAATGTACAGCCAGGTGAGCCCAATGCACTCCTGCGTATCTGATACTTTTGGCTCAAGTGAAAAGGCGCGCTCAGGTTTGTGAGCAGATAGTTTTGCAATACGTTTTTTTTGATTCTTGCTGAGAGAGAACAATGGTTGCAGCATATTCAGCACGCGGGGTCGCAATATGATGCCATGAGGCTCTGACCTTGGCTCCCGATGTCCGCTCAGGTGTACTCATTTGACTTGGGAAATCACCCGTACGCGCGGCCGGCGGCAATGTGGCTATCAAATCAGTTTCCTGGGACGCTCGGCAGAGACCGCAGCCCAAACCAGTTGCAACATCGTTGTCGCCATTGCTGTTGCTATTCCCTTGGTCACTTGTTGTTTTACTTGTAGTTTTTCTTGCCACTGATGTCCGCTGATTGGGTCTCAGTGACACAGGTCCGCAGTTTTTGTGACCTTTTCTGAGGCGTTTGGACATGACCTGGGGGGACTCACTTGCGACAGTTCCCGCATTTCATCGGGAACATCCTGATGTGAAGCCGCACCCTTAGTGGACAAGTGGACATCAGTGGACGAGGATTAGGCAAATGCAGAATTTGTTTTGGTTTCGGCTTTGATACACTGGAAAGGTGTGAGCTCATCTTCATCGATGGCGGCCACAGCTATGATGTGGCCATTCGTGATTTGAAGAACTTCGCAGCCTTGGCGAATCTGAAGAACAATGTCCTACTATTGGATGACACCTTCCTTGATGATGTCCGTCGAGCGTGGGATGAAATGTTGGACATGGGCTATGTTGAAGAGTTCCTTTCCCTAGTTGTGGCATGTTTTGGAAATTTGGATATAGTTTTGGGATGTTTTTGGCCCAACTGCAAAACTTTGCTATGGGGTCTTTAGCCCAGATTAGCCCAGATTAGCTCCGGTGCGATCCGGTGCAGCTTCAACACCAGGTTCCGGACAAGGAGGGTTCTGGTGCAGATACCTCGTGAGGTTTCGGAGGGTTCCGGTGCAGATACTTCGTGAGGTTCCGGAGGGTTCCGGTGAAGATACTGTGCGGTTCTGGAGGGTTCTGGTGCAGATACCTTGTGAGGTTCCGGAGGGTTCCAGTGCAGATACTTGGTTGGGTTCTAGAGGGTTTTGGTGCAGGTACCTGTTTCCGGTGCAACTACCTGATGAGGTTCCGGAGGGTCTAGGTGAAGATGCGTGGTGAGGTTCCGGAGGGTTCCGGGGCAGATACCTTGTGAGGTTCCGGAAGGTTCCGGTGCAGAGACCTTGTGAGGTTCCGGAGGGTTTTGGCGGAGAAGATGCTTGGTGAGGTTCCGGAGGCTTCCGGTGCAGATACCTTGTGAGGTTCCGGAGGGTTCTGGTGCAGATGCTTTGTCAAATTCCAAAGGGATCCGATGTTTTTTTTTTTTAATGGCATAAACACTTAATTTTTATGGCATAAGCGCTTAATTTTTATGGCATAATCACTTTTTATGGCAAAAACGCAGAAGCCTTCAAGCTGTTGGGGATAGCACCTGAGTTTATTGATTTTGTATGATTTTGTGCCATTTTGGAATTTTTGCGCATTTCCAAGACTAAACGCACAGCACGATTCTTCTCATGCTCTAAGATGTGAGGTTTCGCAGCTACAACGGGGAAATTAGCGTGGGGAGCTATGGCTTCACCTTGGGAAGATACACTGAGCGCGCGTCGGAGTTGACGACGTTGAGGGAGACCTGACGGCGCCTGGAGAGATTGGGCCAGGGCCAAATATCTTAAGTCAAAAAGAAGGAAGAGATGGAAAAGAAGGAAAGATAGGAAAGGATCATTAGCAGTGGGACCTTGTGCAAGATTTGCGTGCACAATCCTCAAACTGGCTGTATATTGGTTGTATCATGTGATACAGATACTTATTTGTCATGGGAATGCTGCAACCTGGTGGGGCTGGTGGGTTGGGGGTCCACCAACTCGGGAAGTGTTCTGCACCGATCCGCGTGATTTGCTCAAAAGCTGTGCACAAGAAGTACGAGGAGTCCAGCAGTTGCAAACTCGCCACTGCCAAAGCTGGATATAGCTGGATGCCGGATGATTGCAACGCAAATTAACAATTGCAGAGTGCCTCCCTTGAAATATGAAGGTGGTACTGTTTGAGCTACAACAGCGACCACGTCCACAGGAACATGCATATGAAATGTAGTCAGCCACTTGAAATGATGCCTTAACAATAGGTGTCCACACCTGCCATGATGCTGGGGGACTCGACATGCCGCGTGAGGTCATCACAATCCAGGCATTCGGTTGGAGTGCGGTTTTATGCCACTTAAAACCAGTCCATCGTGGAACCCCAAAAAACGATCAATGGTTTAATGTTTAATGCTATTGGAATGGTCATGAACTATCATAATAGCTATGGCTGCGAACAAATCATTGGTTGGTGGGACATCATGACAAAACCATGATCCATTTGCGGCCAGTTGCATTGCCCCAGGTTGGCCAATGTGGCAATCAGATTGGATGCAGATTTTGGGACCTGGCCATTTGTCGGCATTCATGCAACCGCTCTGGCGGGTCCTTAGCACCGCCAGTGTTTATTGGTTATGTTGGGTGCTACTGGGATTCAACCTGCCTGTGGTACTATTCTATACTAAAACATACTAATACATACTAATACAATATGCTCGAATTTTACTATCATAATACTTATCTACCATATTCTAGCAGTGCTTAGTGTGTATTGCCTGTATCATGCATTCTGAACAATACTTCATCAGATTCATCAAACTCTATTTTACTCTAACCGTGATAGAAGGTATGTTGATTTCCTAGTGAATCTCCCAGGTGCTGCGCGAGCACGCGTTCGTGTCCAAGACTGCGGTGTATGATGCGGCATTGTCGTCCTTCTTCCGAAATGTGGATACGAGACATGCAAACCTGCCTGGCCTCCCTGTGGGCGACCAAATTCGATCACTCAAGGCCAGATGTTTGTTGGTGGATATGGAGGAGGGCGTGGTCAATTCCCTCCTCACAGGACCTCTAGCAGATTTATTTGATGCAAGGCAGAGAATCACTGACGTCTCTGGATCTGGCAACAATTGGGCACATGGCTATCATGTGTATGGACCAACCTACCGAGAAAGTATACAGGAAAAAGTGCGTAGGTCAGCAGAGCAGTGTGATTCATTGCAATGTTTTTTCCTATTGCATTCCTTGGGTGGTGGGACTGGCAGTGGTCTTGGAACCTACATCTTGGAAAGCTTAGAAGATCTAATGCCCGAAGTCTTTCGCTTCGTTTCCTGCGTGTGCCCAGCGCGCGAAGACGACGTGGTCACTTCACCCTACAACAGCATCCTGGCTATGCGGCCACTGATCCAATCAGCTCATTGCGTGCTGCCCGCCTCCAATGACTCGTTGGCAAACATCTGCAACCAGATTTCCATCCGAGATGCAGAGGATTCCAACACGGCCACCCTGATTGATTTGCCGCAAGATGAACGTCAACCCCGTCGTGTCCCGGCAAAGCGAAGTCGCTGCTAAAAAAGGTGCTTCAGTAGCCAGCCATAGCCAGTCTGACTTATTAAGCGATTGAGAACACAATTTCAATCAATTTCATTCCTTCCCTCACTTCTTTTGTTATCCAGTCATACCAAATCCATGTGGGCAGACTCTCACTGCAAAACCCAGGCGCACCGCGAGCACCTGGCCGCCGTACTGCCCAGTCAGCGCCACCCAGGAAGAGGTCGGGGCCTGAGAGGTGTTGCAAAGGTGGGGGGAGAAATCGAATTACAAAGATGTACCAAGCCTCTTTAAAAAATCCAGAGTAGAGATTCGTGAAGCGTTGACCTTGATGAAAGATACGGATTGCATCGGCTTGCACTAGTGATTGCTAATGGACTACTGTGAAAGTCAAGACCTGCTGCCACTGTGATCCGGGGTCACGGTCACAGCGTTTCGTGGCAGGCCGCAGGCGGAACCAGAGACACCAGTTGCAGTGCCACGCTCTGCAGGGACGACGCAACCTGCCTCCAGCAGCTCAGGGCATGCGGATTGGTGAAATCACGCAATGACTGGTGAGTTGACCGTAGTTGATATCCAGTAACTGGATGTAACATCATGATGTAGTTAAAAGAATTGTTAAAAGTTAAAAGTTAAAACTGTGATTGACATTGATTGACTATGTTTTGAGTCATTTGAGCTGTTTTGCCTCAGGCGGCCTCCTCCCATTGGTCAAGAGCGCCCTTTTGATCGGATGAATTCCTTGGTGGCCCATTTGCTGAACAATCTCACCAGCTCCATGAGATTTGAGGGGTCGCTGAACCTGGACTTGAACGAGATCACTATGAATTTAGTGCCGTTTCCGCGGATGCATTTCCTGTTGGCTTCCATGAGCCCCTTGTACTTTGGCCGCGATCCGCGCTTCGTTTCCAGAGGCCGAAACTGATAAGCTTCAGGCTTCAGAGATGAAAGAAGTGAGAAGAGACAGCAACAAGATCAACAAGAAAAAACGTGGAACAGTGGATGCCAGATACATGATATATATACATGATATATCATATGATATATCATGATATTACACTATATTACCTCATACAAAATGACATTGCAATACATTGATACGTGTATATATAATTATGTATATATATAATTATATATAATTATATAATTATTAACTGATGTGTATTGTTGGATCAATGTTCCCCTGCGACACTTGCATCACTGGTGTTGATCTGCCAGGCTTCCACCAGATGTTTTCAGAGGTGATCACATCAGGGCACCAGCTGATGAATGTGGATCCCAGGCCCCGCCTGATGGCAGGGGGATGTTCATGACTCTTGATGCCTGCATATGCCTGCAAATATCATGCAACTATGGCATAGGAATAAGATAATTTTTCCAGCATCTTCAACTTTCTTTGGTCCGTTGTGACCATCATGAAGACCAATGATATGAATTGGTTGTTTAGCTTGGTCACGAACAGGGGCAGCACCTACATGGCTCTGGCATTTCTGGTTCGGGGCTCTGCCTCGATTGCAGACGTCAACAGTCTCTTGGCAGATTCTGTGCCACGGTATAGCTTGCGAACTAGTTGACTAATGTTAACTGTATACTATCGTAACAATGGCTGAGTTTCTCCATCCATTTCCCACCGCAATATATATATACATGCACACATACATATGATATACCGCAATCATAAACTACATTTTCGGGTACCATCACTTCAGAGAAAAAGAATGACCAGATGTACTAGCAAAGCCTGTCTCACTGCAGGAAATATTTTCCAGCTCCGCAAGAAGCTGAAGCTTTTGCCTTTCAACGAAGATGCTTTTAAGACGCTTGGTCTCATTTGCTGATAGATTTTAGATTTTTCCTATTTCCCAGAGCTCTACAAAGCCACTACTGTACCAGAAACATGTCACAATGTGGGATTGTAACGGGGAGATTGCTGCAAGGTTGTTGGACCACAAGGTTCATTGCTTGGTTTCAGTGCTGGAACACACCCTTTGCAGATTTTGCAGTCCAAGGATTGGCCTTTGCAAGGTAGCGCCACGTGGTCTTCCATATTCGGTTTTGCACTTGGGAAACACTTGCGCGGCGCACCAGATGTTCAGTCACACAGCCACGAGCCTGGACTTCTGAACATTTCCGAAGAATTTGTTACACTTTTCTGGAGCTGAGTTTCAAATGTTTCAAGATCAACCTGCAGCACCAAGGTGAAGGACTTCTCACGGCTTTACAATCGCAAAGCGCATGTGCACCACTATACCGAGTACATGGAAAAGGGTGAGTTTGATGAGGCCTTCGAAACTGTTAATGCGTTGATCAAAGACTACATCCATTTGGATATGTTGCAGCTTTGCTGCAATATAGAATTAATATAGTTTCTTTGTCAATTTTTCTTCATTTTCTCCACCGTCTCAACTGGTCAGCATGGATTGTTTCAGCATCCGAGCCTTGCTGGTACGCCACAGAACCGAGGCATGAGACACCAGCTTCCTGCTGCCCACAGCCTGCTCAAAGTGTGCGGAGCGCCGCAGCAGTGCTGACACCCTCTACTTGGGCCAGTGCCTATGACGGCAATGTCAATTTGCTCCAGCCACAAGGCAAACTTGGTACTTTCCAGTGGCAAACAGAATGGACAGCCTTTTGTCATTGAACTCCGCTTTTGAGGTAGTGCAGCTGCTGGTGCTTCTTCTCAGTTCCTTCCACGGCCAATCTTGTGACCACGCGAGGGAAAAAAGCTCCTCATGTGCTGAATGTGACAGTTTCTAGTCCCCCGGTTGCTTTGCATTTTTGCACGTGGCAGTTGCAGTAGATGTGAGCCTTGTGCCATCAAGAATGAAAACATGAGGTCGATTCCATCCATTCGCTTCGACTTGGACACAATCGACGGAGGTGTGTCATTAAAGTCTTTGCGACGATTGGTCACTCCTCCGTTCCGCCATTGTTCTGCCACTCAAGCCATTTTCAGGCATTTTCAGCGTCATTTTGGGACCCGATGATTATGCAGAGGTACGCGACATGCAGAGTGCTGATTTCGTTTTTCACCTTCGCACCAGCCCTCGACAAAAGAATCAAGAGGCATTTAATCCACGCTGTGGGCTTGTTGCCTTAAAGCAGGTCAAAGGTTCAGATTGCGCATTCGCTTTTCAGTCGTGAGCTCGGGTTCATCAAAGTCGTGCAGCTTTGACGTGCAGACGTTTGAATTCACAAAAAGGCACTGTCGGTTTGAGCCTAGGCCAGTGGACCTCCCACCCAACTTGGGCCCCATGTGGGTCTTTGGGCAGACGGCGTTGAGGAAAAAATGCCAGCAGAATCTCAATTCGAGCATCGCATGAAAAGGCTAACCTTGAGCTCACGATAGCTCCTGGCAGCGCAGGAAGTACTACACCATCTACGATGCCAAGAAGTGGCATGTCGGCATAGGCCAGGATGATCTGAAATCAGATCAGCGGATTTTACTGTGTATTTTACTGTGTATGTGTGTGCATCTTGCTGTAGGGGTTGTTGCTGTTGCTGATGCTTGTCACCACATGTCATCAACATCTCGCTATGTCCTGGCAAGGTTTGGCCAAACACACGGCCTGGGCGCCAAGAAGATCCAAAAGGCAGCCAACAGCAAAACCCAACCCCTTTCAGATTGGCAGTTTCATTTCATCGCTGATGAGGTGAAGAAGCGACAGAGCACCCTGGTACAGGAGGGTGAGCCACCACCAAAGAAAGCTGAACCAGAGGTGAGGAGACACCATGCGATGCGAGAGATGAGGCTATATATGATTGCGGGTGTTGGGCGACTTGTTGTGGAAGTTGGAGGTCTGTGAGGATGACAACAAGAACATGGTTTCCGCCTCAGACATTGCAGATAGCACAATCTGGAATGCCACAGATCACATGTATGAGTTTCCCTTGCAACTATTTATTCATTTCAGATATTTCAGGAAGATCCACCATTGCCATGAAGGGGATGCCGTTTGCATGACATTGGCCGCCGAGGTCTGGAACCATCTTCCAGGATGCAAGTCCTTTGCACGCCGGCCAAAGGGAAAGCATATTGCTGCATATTAATCCATATTAATATACACACACACACATACATATATATCAATACTTATCAATGTCTGTGTCATTCAGCGTCCCATTGTTTTAACATATTTTTCCCAATACTTTTCATGGCTCTTTTGCGCATCTTGTTTGAGGCTTCTATGGGGTATTGCCATCGATTTTCACCCCTTGCGAGCCATTGTGCCCAGTGGATTTGCCGAAATCTGCCACTTCGCCCAGTGACCTGAAGACATCCGGAAGACTTGTTGGCAAATCTGAACTGAGGGAAATATTGCCGCTTGTCCTGCGCGTTGTGTACGGTTGGCAGCGCCTGCCCTGCTGGTTTCCCAGGAATCCCTTCATGGATTCCCATGGCCTGGTGCCAGGCAAGCGAAGCACAGCTGGTCGGAGAGAAAGACCTCCAGGTTTGCGCATGAAATTGGGCTAAAGATGGCTAAAGGGCTTGATTCAAAATGGATGCAATGGGGCATGGGGTTTCCATAGTTTCCAATTTTCGATGATTTGGATTTCCGATGTGCATTTTGATGCATTTTGTTCTTCTCATTTGGAGGATCCACTGAAAAAATTGGAAGAATTGGGTCAAACATGTCTGGCCAGAAGTCTCTGTCGCTCGAACGTAAGCCTGAAAGGAAAGCTCCTCTGCATCGGTGCAGGCGGGATCGGGCATTCTGTGTGGGCTGCTCAGTGGAAATGGAAACATCCTGCCAAGGTTGCTGGCTCTGGAATGAGCCTTTCAGGGGCTCGCCGTGGTGCCTGTAACTCAGCACCTGTCATCTCCTGTCATCTCCTGTCATCCTAGGATATCCCCGTCCAGGAGATTTGGGCTTCCAAGACTTTTGTCAACTTCTTGCCAGCTGAGGTAGTTAAGGTGAGAACTCTCAGCCGAGAAGAGTCTTGACCCTTCCTCAATTCCTCAACTAGCAAAGATGATCAAGACGGTGGAGTGGAGAGGCAACCAAGGTGAACGCGTAGCTGCTACTTTTGCTGCACTCAGGACCATTGCGACAGGATAGGATGCGTCATTGTGGTCGGATACCGACTCATTCATGACCACCCAAACACTCTCAGCGATGCAGAGGAAAAGGGCAGCGTTTGTAAGAAATGACTGTGTGTTGTTGTCGGGCCGACCTGGGGATCGGATCCACAGACGTGCATCCACCTTTTGCATCCTTTGCAGATGATATATATATATATAATTATATGTTATATATATATATATCTATTATACATGATCTTGCGCAAAACAACCTACTGTGCAGTTGGGTTTCAGTCAGCTCTACTGGTATCATTGGAGTGTTAGAAAAGTTCTAGATTTCTGTTTTCTGGAGGTCGTACTCTAATTTGAAGCCGGCTTTCACCCTCTGATGTCAGCGATGTCCCATGTCTTGAGTTCCTGTCGCCGGCCTTGGACGTTTTGGCTCAGCTGCGGGGGGTCCTCCAGTCTTTGGTGGAGGGACTGATGCCCAGTACCGAGGACGCAGGGACTGCCAATGACTGCCATTAACTGCCCTTATCGGTTGGAGGAAAAAAAACAGAACTCTTGCAGCCCAACCTATCCTGGCTTCATGTCTGTTCAGGAGTCTGGATCAACCGCAAACTCCGCGTTTGAGCCTAAAGTGGGTCCAAAGTTTGAAGCAAGTTGGATATACCCATGGCTCAATTAATTTCGTCTTTACTAAGGCGGAATAGTATCCACATAGTATGCCACATAGAGGGAGAGGGAGATATACATACATATATGGGCCCACCGTCATCCCACTCTTGGTTGCCTTGCCTGCTCTTGAAGCATTTTGAAGTGTTTGTGTGGTGCTGAACAGGTCTGCCAAAGCTGGTAAGGCTTCAAAGGAAGACACACTTGGGGCTGCAAGTTGTTCAACGTGCAGAGTTTCCATCATTTTAGTTGACTTTCTATCTTGGCATTTGATTAAGGTTTGATTTGGCCACTTGTCATGCCCTTGCAGCTTTGGTTTCCCTTCATGTCCTGGAGACGTGGAGTCTTCGCTGCTCGGCTCAGCAAAGAATAGGAAACCTGTCACAAGCTACCACTACCCCAAGCAAGCTTCAGGACGTACATCAGTTTGACCGCTCAGCTCTGTACCATCTCCACAAGTTGTTTCATCCATTTGTTGAATGTGATCCCTCCCGAGCACAAAATCGTTCATCACAACAGCTTATTGGGAGAGGCATTTCTCCGCAGCAGCACACCATCAAACGATCCAAGACACAGGCATCACAGTGGCCCTTTGGCATGCGGCCGAGCGAGTCAATTGGGCCAACAAGTGCCCAGAGTTATGCGGTTGCCAAAGGTCAAGAACAAGAACCCGGCCCCAGTGCAGGTGAAAGATGGTGAAAGATTGCGAAAGATGGTGAAAGATGGTGAAAGATGAGGAAAGATGAGGAAAGATGAGGAAAGATGATGAACAATTTCTGAAAAATGATTAAATTGAAGATGATTAAAGATGATGAATGGAATGACATTTCCACCAACTTCAACTGCCAGTTCCACCAACAACAGGCATATGGCTAGGACATTGACATCCATTACTCTGTTGGCCTTACTTTTAGCTGCCAGGTGACGGTGGATGATCTTATCGGGAGTTCTGCAGGTGCTCTTCTTTTCGCCCAAAAGTTGATCTGAGTGTAGCTAAGCTCGCATCATATTTGCTGTAATGCTGTGCTGGCTGACTTGCAAAGGCTCCAGATGCGTGTCTAGCTGTTCTCGCCCAACTCAAATCGCGAAAGGCAGAGGGGATGGTGGTGTCAAGGTGGTTCTTTTGCGCAGACTCGGTGCTGTCGATTGACTGCTGTTGCAGCGAGGCTTGTGTAACAGGCGACCAGGGCGTTTTTGCCGGTAGATGTGCCAAGCACACCAAAATCAGAAATATCAGAAGCAAAGAAATGTGGCTTGTTGAGGCATCTTACCGATCTTTAAGAACTTCAGGTTTCCTTAGTTTATCGTTTATTTCGTTTAGTTTTACCGTGTTTTTCTCTCACTTCAGCGGCAAGCGCGTGTCAAATTGCATAGGGCTTGCCATTGGAATAATTCTGACGATACCTATGACACAAGCTTGCGATGGCTCAAGCAGACAAAAACCTTCGTGCACTACATGAAGGGGTCAATCATGGCCGGCCAAGCACAAAATCCTCTCACGCGAAATATTTGGTACACGTCTGAGATGCACTGAAATGCTTATGTGACTCATGTACCCATGACTTGTAAGATCTTCAAGCAGTTCAGTGCTCCATCGTCGTGCTCCGAGAGCCATGGACTTTGGCGGCATGTTTAGCCTGCCAGAGGCGTGCAGCAAAGGATGCGAGGAGCAGGTCGCCTGGTGGCTGGCGCGGCTCGAAAAGAAACCGTGTCACTTCCGGCTTCAGCCAGCAGAACGAAGCCCATTGCATGCTGCATCGATGCATGGTCATGCTGGCTGTGTGGCTCTTCTCTTGGAATGCGGCTCGTTCAAAGTAGATGAGACAGACCAAGGAGGGGCCACAGCCATGGCCTATGCATGTGAAAACGGTTACCTGGATGTGGTCCAGATACTTTCATCCTATGGGGCCAGACGTACCCATTTGCGAGATGCGATGGGTGGATACTTTGCCTTTGAAGCTGCAGCAGGTCACAGTCACATCGTGCAGTGGTTAGCAAAGACCAGGGACTGGTGCACTCCATTGCACCATGCCAGTGTGCTACCTGTTGCACGTGTGATCAGCTTGCTCCGTGCCGGTGCTCGCTTGCACCACCGAAAAAGGGACCCCACCAAGTTGTGTGTCTCGCCCCTGGAGCTGGCGCGCGAAAACACCGAAGGTTCGGAGGCATCGCAGGCGTCGCAGGCGTGTAGATTGGTGGTGCTGGCTTCGCAGCCCTGGTGCGCATTGAATCACCATCTATTTCCGGATCCCTTGAGGCGATTGGCCAAATGGCTGGCACTGCTGGGGCATCATCTGTCCCAGAGATATGGCCGTCAACTTGCTGACATTTGGCGAATGTGTGTTATTCCCATGGTGGTTGACCGCCAACAGTGCAGATTCAGGGCTGGCTCGCAAGTCCCGAGCAAAGTTGGGCACTACCTCAAAATCCACCAATTTGCTGAGCGACTCCAGTGGGGGGCTTGATGGCGGTCATGTTTCAGCGTCCTTCAAGACAAGAAGGGCTATGTACAATCTAGGAATCTAGGACTATCTAGGAGTTATACCCTATAGTAGTATTGCACGCAAGATTTTGCCGGCAACGCCACACTTGGCTTCTCCTGGCCATAATTCAGCAAGAAAGATGAAGTGGTGATGCAGCTGCAACCAATTAAAGAAGAATAGCCCAGCTTGAAAACCACGCCGGGCAAACTGTGCTGACATTTGTGCGGATTATTTTCCAGCGTTCCGGGCCTTACCGGCCAAAGTGCACATCCACCCAATGTCAGATGCATGTCAAAAAGGGCTGGCGCAAAGGAGAGTCTTTCTAGATCTGGGTCCATCAGCCTACCAAGCTAGGGCTAGAATGATTTTTTTGACTGGCAAGGCACGGATGAAGCACCAACCGAGAAGCAGGTGCTGGGTAAGTTCTCGGGATTTTAGAGCCCAAAGGGAAGGAGGTTGGTTCATGGGAACCAAGGTGTCTTCCGCTTTAAGGGCCATGCGAGATGTGGAGTGGAGTAGCCATGTGCCTGCTGGAGCATTATAACACACTTCACTCCTTTGGTTTGACTCTTGCTGCGTTTGGCCCAGCTGTTTCCCCCGATGTGCTGTGACATGAACACAGATCAGCCAAATCAATAATCTGTAATCTATGTTACATCTATGTTCAAAAAGTGTGTGAAGTTCAGCTTGGCTTCTGTGCAACGAGTTTCTGACTCTATGTCCAAGTTTCCATAAGCCAGTTTTCTGCACATTGATCCACGCTGACTACCGAAGTTTGTCAAGCTTCATGAACAGCCTCAACTCCCAAGCCTTCCTGCGCTATGCCAAGTTGCCATGGCAGTGGCAAGCGGATGCAGGCAGGGTCGGGTACCGTCACTACCCATCCGGTGCCATGCGTCCCTGAGCCAGGTCCGGGGATGCGTGGAGCTGGCTATGCAGCAACGACCTGCGGTGCTGTCGACCCTGGCAAGGTCGCCACAGCTGCCATTGCAGACACTGTGGGACGACATGAGGGGCAAAAGGTGCTGGATAACTCCTACAATGAACTTGCATAGTTAGTTGAGTGGTAGACAGCTGATTTCAAATGATGATGATTTTTAATGGACCTTTTTGAAGTGAGTGGTGACGCATCTTTGGTGTGCAGGCGCCCAGTGCAGGTTGCATTAGCTGTGGCCACCCTCCATGTGCTGACTTCAGCAAATGGCTGTGACTCAGCAGAATGCTAGGCCGCTAGGTAAAGGGTTGATCAGTCATGATGATCATGATGCACCATGCAACGCGATTTGCTAAGGCTTCTTGTCTTGTGCGGCATGGTTTTCTCCCAACAGCTGGAGAAGGAGTGCTGGCAGCTGCTTGCCGAAAGAGCTTGAATGTGCCAGATTCGGGGAACCTCGCAGTTTTGCCCCGGTTGACTGCTTCACTTTGTTGCTGTCATGGGGTGAGATGTTTTCATATGTTTTCAAACTTTCATCAGTTGAAAGTATCGTGAAAGTTGAATGCTTTGATATGCTTCCAGATATTTGGAATGTGAAGTATCAGGTGGTGAAGGCATAGGGCTTTCTTGGAACCCTCGGAATCCGATGGAATCCACACATATCACATATCCACATCACTGTCACATCACCGTTTGTCATGCTGCAGCCAAGGTTCGGGGCCTCGTTTCCTGCGCGCAGTGAGCAGCTTGCAGGAACCCTTGCCGCTGGATGAGGAGTTGATGGGTTGGTCATGACAGTGAATGACT